>JAMKPZ010000756.1:0-66457 GCA_024699675.1 Amphibolis antarctica
TTTATAAATTAAAATTTTCAGTACATAAAAGACCAATACAGATACCACATCAAATATTTAATGAAGATTACCTAATGAACAGGTGCAGTTTGTAAAAATCAACCTGCATATTCTGCAAGTAGGCAACACAAACTTCTTTTATGAAAAAAGAGGTCATTGATGTGAAAATTCCAGTAAGGCTATGCATAAGGATCCGACCATTGGTTAAAAAGGAAAAAACAAAAAAGGCAATTGCATAGATATTATTATTCATCCACAGTACATTGATGCTTAGTTCAGTAACATGCACTTAAGGATGAGATCATGGTTCTTCATGGCGATCGCATTTTCTTAAGAAAATAGGGTGAATCACATCACTGAAAAAATGACAAGATGGTCAATCTGAAAATAAAAGTTTTTCTGCTTCATTGTTGTTGCATACCATCTGGCATTATAAGATCATGATGTAACAGTAATTGTTACAGCTAGGCAAACAATATGACCATTAAAGGTACAAGTAACAGGTTTACTGAACAAGACAAAATTAAAAAATGGAACACAGAAAGAAAATATTAAAAAAAATTCAATAAAAATCTAGATAATTTAGATTTTGATATTATGAAAACACAAGCCCCCAAATGAAATTGTTCTGGCTAATCGCAGATTTTGACACTATGATTTAGGTAATTTGGAAGCACCCATCGATGTTCTTGGCACCACTTTCTCAGTCTTTGAACCAGAACGGTCAAAAACGAGAAAGAAAATAAAGGTAAAAAATATATTGATTGAGAATAGGTTGTCTATTTGTCATGTTGAACCTTTTTTCCGGCTGGTGGAAGGAAATTGATATTAAAATCGTAAAAAGTCCGTAAATATTGAATTGCTGAAACGCAACAAAGAACAAAAGAAGTCCGTAAATATGGGATTTGAGCATTTAAAAGATATTTTCAGTTTAGAAAACGTACATTTAATTGGAACATGGTATTTGTGTTTGTTTTCGATTGGAAAATAAATTTCACTAGCTTTCAGCATAATTCAATTTTTTTACTCCTTTCTCATGCAAAAAGATAGAATTTGAAAGAAAAATGATATTAGAGAAAGAAAAAAATTGTTGTTTCTTTTTCTTTTGATTTTTCCTTCACTACGTATGTTTACTTTCTTTGATTTTCTTAGCATAATCGCTCTCCCCAAATAAATTTACTTGTTCTACGGTAAAAGGATTTTGAAAAGGTTTGTTCATCACAGAAAACGGGATGAACAATAATTTCACACTCAGTATCAAACGAATGGATTTGTAAAAGCCATGTGAAGGTCATAATTTACAAGGTGAGTGGTCATAATGTGTTTTTAGGGTGTCAAAATGGTTATGATATATGTCCGCATCCATTAATTGTTTGTGGTGCGTCTAAATTCACTGTTATCATGAAGTAGTAATTTTTATAAAGTTTCAATTTTACATTTGAATGATTTTTTTTTTTTAAATGTGATGTGATTAACATTTGATGAGTTATTTACTAACAATATTTTATTTTAAAAAATATTTTTTATTATTGAGTATATTTTAAATGATAAATTTACAAATATATATAAGAATATATTTTAAATTATGTGATGATATATGTAAGAATATATGTAAATGTTTTGAGATTAGAAGGATGTTCACGCATCATTTAGATACATCATTTATTTTCATTTTTTTTATGTCCTCTTTTCAAAAACCACCTATTTAGATCCCTAGTTTTTTAAAAAGTTTTAATTTCCAATATGGCAACCCACGCTTAAGTAAGAGAGAAATAACTTTTGAAAATTCTAACACTATTATTTGTAGGATATATGGCAAACTGATAATATATCATTATAATTGACAAGGAGCAATGCTAATAATTTTTTACATTACACAGTAACACATTACCATTATGACATCATATAAGTATGTATGCATTCATGTTGACTATGTTCTGTCTACCGATTATTGTATATTAATTACATGTTAATCATATTTGCTTAATAAAATAACAATTTTTATTGTCTTATTATGTGTGCATGCATTTTAATCATATTGCTTGATATATACTCTTGATACTTGAACTAGTCATATCATGATATCTTAATGTTCATACATCCATCATACTAAATCCATATGTAAAATATTTACACTTGCATTCATGTTTACATTTACATTATTTTTATTAGTTATTTTTGAAAGCGTTAAAAATTTCATAATCGAGTCATAGATAAAGCTTGGATTGGAATGCAAAGGTATTAATTACAAGCTTTTTTAAGGAATCATTTATTGATAGAAAAAAGTAATTAAATAAGTTGGATTATTATATTAAAATAATTTTGTCATTACAAGGATACTATACAGTACATGAGAGGAGTGATATAGTTTATTGAATTTGCTAAGATTCATGGATCTCATGATGGATTGATCAAGTGTTCATGTTTGAAATGTGTTAATTCACTCTTATAAGATCCTAAAATGGTACAAGAACACTTATTTTCAAATGAGATTCTTCAAAATTACACAACATGATGTTATCATGGAGAAGTTGTATCAAAAAAAGTTCAGATTCCCAATGTAGTTGCTAATGATGCCAATGTTGATTCAGATCATCATGATTATGATGATTTGAATGAGATGTTTGAAGGCATTAATGACATGATACAAGGTTTTGAAGAAAGACAAGAGAGTGTTGAAAATGAAAATAATAATGTCAAGGTCTTTTATAATAGTTTGGATGATGTTAACCAAGAGTTATGTTAATCGACATGTCGTGTTTGATGAACTGCAATTTTTGAATACAATGTTCTAAATTTTTAAGTTCTTGTTGATAAAAAGTATCTTTGAAATTTATTAATTTCTGCATGTAAAAAATTTATTAATTTCTGCTAGTTGTTAGGTTATGGGTATTAATTTGCTACTTGTTAGAACTATTTTTTATGTTTTATATTGTATTTGAAATTTTTATTTTTAATATTGTAACAAGAAAAAAAGAAAATGTCATCTCACCATTCTGAGGAATATGAGTAAGGAGTAAGTACATGTGAAGAAAATGCTGTACCTAGTGGAAGAAGAATAAGAGGACCTACACTCTTAGCTGAAATTGAAAGATTAAGGTCAGAAAAGAAATTTATAGTACTACTCAATAAAATGCACCAAACCATAGAAATTGAAGGAGGTCGATTATTTGTTTATATCGGCTTCATAGCAAAAAGATGTGAAATATTGTCAATAACAATTCATGATTGGCATCACATGCTTAATACAAATAAAAAGGATGTGTTTCATAACATTTTGGTATATTTTCACTTTTTTTAAATTCATTGATCTCATGTTCATAGTTATATTACATCATATTCAATTTAACTTCTTTTAATGATTTTATAGGAAAAATTCGAGTTGCCGCTAGAAGGACCAATAAAAGTATGGATAATGAGGTCCTTATGTAAAGATTGGAGGAATTAGAAATATAGATTGCAGCAACAATACATTAAAAATAAGAATAAAAATGATCCACCAAGTGATTATCGTGTCATACCAGATCAATGGCACAAATTAAAACATTATTGGGACTCCGATGAATTCAAGGTATTGTTCAAAATTATTTATATTCAAAATATTAATGATATGAATTTATAATAGTTGGATATGTAGTGCAATTATTTATTTTCAATTTTTTGGTGTTGCTTATGCAGTCAAAAAGTGATAAAAATAAGGATAATTGAAAGATGCTTTAATCACAGCATTGCATTGGCCAGAAAAATTTTGCTCATGAACATGTAAGTAACATATGTTGTATTTGAAATTCGAATTTATAATTTTTTTGAGTATAGACTAAGTCTTTATACATAATAATCATATAGAAAAAGAAAATCAATGTTCAATTATATAAAAGTGAACTTTATGTTATGAGCAGAATAGGAAAAGATGGAAGTATAACTGATCACGTATCACAATCACAAGTGGTATGTATTTTGACATTATTTTTTCAATTATTTTGTCATTATTATATTTATTTTTTATTATCTTTATTATCCATGTATAGGATGAAATTCAATAACTTAAATAAAGACAAGTTGAAGATCAAGGAAGCAGTTCAAACGTTGCTGATTTTGATATTTTATCACAAGTGCTTGGCAAAGAAACGCGTGGTCAAATACAGGGATTGAGATTAGGTCTCACTCCATCACAGGTATTAGGTAGAAATCCACGCAAATCATTCACACAACATTATACGTTAGTAGACGATAATGAGAAGTAAGCTAATCGTAATAAAATGCATCAATTCGAAGCGAAAATTGTTGAAATGAGAAGTCAAATGAAATATATATAAGAATTACTTCTTCAGGTAATACTAGATAAATATTGTTACATAAGTTATCTTATAATCATATATATTTGTTAATATTAATTTTTCATCTTTTTTGATAGACACGTGACACTATTCAAGTGTTAACTAATCAATGTGGACCGTCATCATCTCAAATACCTATTGAAGAGGTAAATTAGTATTAAAATTTCTATGTTATTATTGATTGTTTATATTTAATGTTTTTATTAAATGTTTTTTCATAGGGGTAATGTATACCATGTAAAATTACAAACGGTGCATCCATTTTGGCTAGAGGAATGTTATTAAGTGAAGATCCCAATAAAAAGATTAAGGGAACTTCTCTAGGCCTAGGATGGTGTGAAGTTGTAATTAAAGTTGTTTTGAATCATAATGCACCCTTATTATGGCCCTATGGAAGAAATAAGAGAATGGGGGATGTAATAGGGTCTAATATTGCATGGCTTCGTAGTTTGATAAGTATATTTATTATTGTTATAATTAATTTATTACTTAAAATTTGAATGATATTTATTTTTGTGTTATTGTTTATTATTGTTGTAGGTGGAACCTGAATGAAGATAATTAATTCAATGTAAGATATTTTACTAATTCACTTGTAAAATTTTTATTTTTGTGTTATTGTTTATTATTGTTGTAGGTAGAACCTGAATGGAGATAATTGCTTCAAGGTAAGATATTTTACTAATTCACTTGCAAAATATTTATTTTTGTGTTATTTTTTATTATTGTTGTGGGGCATTAACTTAATAAATAGGGAGGCTATTTCTTATGTTGACATTTATTTGAAATCAATGAATTTGTTGTAGGTCTGATGTTCTATATTTTAATTCTATAGTTTTATACATTAAGTGACTTTGTGATTTTCAATATGCACCATTATATATATTCTTTTGATTAGTGGATTAATACTTATGTATTTTTGAAGTTCAAACATGAGTGCAATTCAGAAACCAGTTCTTGCACTTGAACCCATGTTGAATCAACAAATATGTAGTTAACCTAGGCATTAAAAGCTTGGTTGTGTGTTTTTCCTTGTTAGCATGTTTTATGACCTTTCATATGCACCATTGTTTGCATTTTTGTGACGTAGGGTTAGAAAGTTATGAATTTTTAAAGGTATGTGTATAGAATATAGATCAATTTTTGCTCATACATGTTCATGAAGTTTAAAAATCTACTCTAACTTAAAACCGTAAACATTAGTTAGCATATTTTTCCTTAAGAAAGAACTACACAAGCTTTCCAATACATTTTCTTTCATATTTTTTTGAACTTTGGATTGCAAGTTAGAATTTTTCCAATATAGATCCCCTATTCCAAAATTATTCACACTTGGAGTTGATAGGAATGTTAGCTAAACCAGATAGCTTATAAGTTGAGTGATTAATGCAAATTTTATTCCAGGAATGGTTCCAAATATTGAAATGCATTTGTGAGGTAAATGTTTGAGTTTGAATTAATTTCAAAAGTATTCTTGTGTTGATATATCTAGTTTTAATTAGTGAATGAATGTAAATTTCTAGTTAAAGTAAATGCAGAAATTTTTTATTGTTAATTTCTTTGTATGCACTAAAATGTATTATGCTAAAATTTAATTAACTAATGCTTTATTTTCTCATATCTTATGTCATGCTCTCATGTGGTTAAGTTAATTCTCTTTTATGCATGTATTCATTTTACACTAACTTAACCGTTTTTAATTTTGTGCAGGATGTTATTACTTTATACAATTTCCATGCATTTGCTAAATTCTTGTCCGTAGTATTGCAATTGGCCAGTCTCTCTCCACAAGGTCAGACATCATTGGTCTAGAAATCTCCAAGGTTGAACGGTTAGGAATGAAGGAATTTCCATTGTTGAAATGTAAATACTTTTTTTTGTAAAACTAGTTGAATGTTGTATGATTATTAAGTATTGATAATATACATGTACCCATTATTGCTGTTGTGGTCTTTTATTTGATGCATGTTCCACTACTTAGTAAAATCAATAGGTGATCAGATTGATGGCGCAACTTCTGAACTAGGTACTTGAAGATCATGGAAGGATCACTTTTTGGACTCGTATATTTTTGACTGATCCTGAAGATGTGTTTTGTGCATGAGTTTCTGCATAGAAGTTAAGCTTATACAAGAAAGTCTAAAATGTCAAGCTTTCAGTTGGTTTTTTGTGTGGATGTAGATGTAGTGGAGGAGGCTTCTACCTATGTTTAGTATTAATGTTCGTGCTTGTCAAGAACTTCAATATGCACGTTGAAAATTAATTACTTCTATTGTTTATTGAGAAAATTGATGAAAAATTTTGATCGGGATGATTTCGTCAAATGAATGTATTTTTTTGAATTAATAAACTTTTTTTCGGTTGAGATGTTAATAAATTTTTCTTTCAACGTTGAAAAAAATTACATACTTTTTATTACAATGAGAATATTTTTAACAATGTTAAAACAAATTTGACAATTTTATAAAAATATGCACATTTACGATCATGACATGCATGTATTTCATTTCGTAATCAATGGATATTCCTGTCAAAATAAGAGAAAATTCCGTTAGTTCAATCTTTTATTGTGTTGGTTAGACAATAGAGTATATTATTATTTTAATAAAAGTATTTATAATACTAGGGATGTATATTTTGTGAATATTATTTTTAGTTTTTTTAATCAATAATCAAGTAATTGCACTAATTAATTTTAGATTGGTTTAATAATTACATCACTATTTTTAAAGTTAACGGCAAAATTACTCAATTATTTCATAAGTTTGTTGACGGTGGTTCCGTTTTTATATAAGATATAATTACGGAATTACCATTTTTTCAAATGGTATAATTACAGAACTACCATTTTATATAGGTATAATTCCAATAGTTTTGTAACTCTCTTCTCTTTTTAAATGGAAGTTCTGTTTCAGTTAATTACGTTTATTCTCATTTTTAATAGCTTTACGCGAACCATGGAGATATGACCATTACTCAATGGTTTAATGTAAAGTTAACATATTAGCTTTACGGAAGTTCGTTACCTTATCAAAATAGTAGTAAATGTATATTATTATTTTAATAAAAGTATTTATAATACTTTATGTATATTTCGTGAATATTATTTTTAGTTTTTTGTAATCAATAATTAAGTAATTGCACTAATTAATTTTAGATTGGTTTAACAATTACATCACTATTTTTAAAGTTAACTGCAAAATTACTCAATTATTTCACAAGTTTATTGATGGTAGTTCTGTTTTTATATAAGGTATAATTATGGAACTACCATTTTTTCAAATAGTATAATTACAGAACTTACGTTTTATATAAGGTATAATTACAGAACTACCATTTTTCCAAATTGTATAATTACGGAACTTACGTTTTATATAAGGTATACAAATGGTAGTTTCATAACTCTCTTCTCTTTTTAAACAAAAGTTTCCGTAACACTACTTCATCACCAGTGTATCCAACATTATGTATTGTAGTTCTTGATGGATACACTAAATTAATCAAGTGGATTATTTATATTTCAAAACGAAACATCAGTTAAATTGGATCCTAAGATTTAAGTCAAGAAAGCCCTCATATTTATTCAAAAACCTACGACATGTTTTAAAAATCTATAGAAAACTTGCCACATTTTAGTTATTTGAGAAAAAAGGTCATTGAAATAAAAGTACAAACATTCATCATTAATATTTATAATACAAAATTAATGAAAACTTTAATATTTACCTATGAGAAAAAAAAATGAAAAGGTAAAGTAAAAATGGTTGGTACATGAGATGCATAAACATTTACCTAGATTTTACATGAAAAAATATTTAAATCTCAATCATCATATACGAACATTTGTACAATCTTCATTATAAATGTGATGTTTAACATTTTCACCAAAGAACATCTTTTGTACTATCATATTTATGTTCACATGTCAACAAAAGTATTCCATAATACACAAACAACATTAACATTGACTATTGACTCACTGAGGGATAAGTTGATGTTGTTTGGCTATTTTTTTACATCGAAAATGTTTTATTACACAAGCTAATCCCAAAAGCAACACTTGAAAGTTTTCCCCACCACACCAAAATGAAGCACTTGGTTAAACTTTGAATGATCATAAAAGCAAAGGAATGCTTACTTGTTTGGGTCCATAAGGCATGACAGGAGGGATAGGTGGTGTTTGCTCTTAGTGGTGAAGGAGGGTTGTGGTGGGACGGGAGGGATGAGCAGTGTTAGGGATGCACCGATGGAGGGTTGCTGTTGAGTGAGATGCGCTAGAGGGGGTGTTACCTCCTCTCAGGCAAATCCTTCAATGGATGGTGGACGCCATCCTCGGGCAAGTGAGGGTAGAAAATGGGCTTCAGGTAAATGTCGAAGAATATGAATAAAATGGAGTCGCCACTATGTTTTGGAGGGAAAAATAAGGAAACCTAAGGAAAGGATGACCTTTCACAGTAGAGACTAAAAATTCCAATTAAAAGAATAAGAGATAAGTATAACAATGAGGTCTGTTGTCCAAAAGATTGGATAAGGAGCTTTGAGTACTGGTGGAGAAGGGATTAGGCACCCCCAGCTAGCCTGGATAAGATTCAACCTTTCAACGGCTTATAAAAGGATTACCAGTAATAGAAAACTGGGACTCATGTTCGGTGTTTCGGCCATGGAGGAAGTCAGAAACTAGTGAGATTGATCGGGAGAAAAATAAATATAAAAAAGGGGGGAAGCGTGATTTACATCACCCCCAATATCATGTTAAATAAATGAGAAAATGCAAAAGAGGTCTCACCTCTAGGAATTAACGTTTTGGGGTTTCGGTGGATACTTTCAGAACCACAAGTTTTCAATCAAAGGGGCTGCACGAGGACTTAGGATCGAGTTTGATCTCAAGGCACTTACCTAGGCCACGATGCACAAACTGACATCCAAGGGTGGCACACACACAGAGAGAGAAAGATACCTGGGGGAATTCACTGACTCCGGTGAATTTCCATTTGTAAAAATAAAATAAGATAAAGTAAAACTATCTGTGTGGAGCTACTCGCATAATCGGACGAGGGTGCGAGAGAAATGAAAATGGCCAAAAAGAAGTGAGACACGCCAAATGTGCTAGTTAAGTTTGGTCGACATAGGGGCGGCAATCAACTTTCTTGTTGGTCAGCCAACTGGAACCAGTATGTTCAAAGACTAGGTTCCAAGTTTCATCCCGCAATGCGCAGGCTTGTGCATCTAAAATGATGCACGTGAAAACAAGGTAAACAAAGCTAGCTCGAAGAAAAGGATATCTACAGTGACCTTGAAAACATAAAAACAACATGCCTGGTACAACAAGGAAAACATCCTTGCTCAAGGAAAATGTTAAAAGGTAAATCCCCCCTATCTTGAGTAATGTACATGCGAGACAAGAAGGGGCGAGGGTATCTTGGGCGATCCTCAAGAGAAGGGAAAACTTCTCTGGTCGAAGCCATCGACCACCAAGTGAGACAGTGTTACTTAAAGTAAAAGAGTCATCTCCCTCTTTCCTGCCAGTGGGAAAGGGGGAGAGGAAGACTAACCTGTAGGAAGGTTAGACCGGAGTCCAAGTCGGCGAGCCCTCGTGCGCAGACGGTTGACCACAGACGAACGTTGAAAGCTAGCCAAAAAATGTACTCAACGTTAGGTGCTGAGATGCTTAGACACTCGAGCAGCTACAACAAATCAAAGAGTCGAACCCCCCTAGTGGCAAGGAGAGGACTATTTATAGGCTAAGGTCACGACATTTCACGAAGTTGGACCACTGAGCGTTGGAAGGCCAAGTGTTGCACGCGTTACGTTGGTTGGGTGATGATTGGACTTACGACCTTTGAGATTATCGATAGACGTCGACAATTTGGGCCGGAATTCCACCTTTTTAGCCAGAATTCCACCTTATATGCTGCGGAAGGTTAGTGTTTGTTGGTTCGTTGTAGCGATCTACAATGCGTTCTAAAAATGACCGATGCAACGGGGTCGACTTCCATTCTATTTATCAGAATTCTGTCGCTTCTGCTGTGGAAGTTCGAAGACTTGCACAAGTGTGGTCAGTTGCTAAGGGACTGACCTCGTGTAGTGAGTTTCCAAGCGTTCTTGAAATGACCAGCGCAAAGGGGTGGAATTCAACCTTATTTATTGGAATTCCGTCATTTCTATTGCGGAAGACTGAAGATCTGTACTTGTGTGGTCAGTCACTTGGAGATTGGATTCATGCCTCTAAGGGTGCATCAAGTGGCTGGCGGGGCTGGACATCTGCCTTATGCAGCCAAAAATCCTCCCGCTTACCATCGAACATCTGGTCTTTTCTTGAACTTGGTCTCTTAATCGTACTACTTCTAGAAGGCATGTAAGAAGTGGCAAGGGCCACACTTGTACCACTGGAGAATCACTAGTGGTGGCCGCTTTGGATCTGGCAACTGACTTGTTCTCGGATGGCTAAGTCGTAAAGTACCAAGTTTTATTCCATGATTGGCCGTAACACTACGACCTTTACTCTACAGTTGGCCATAACATTACATCCTTTACTCTACAGTTGGTCATAACACTACGACCTTTACTTTACGATTGGCCGTAATACTACGGCCTTTACCTTATGGTTGGTCAAGAGCAAAAAATGGAAGTGTTGTAAAAAGGACGTTAGTAAAAATGGTACTTTTGTAGAAGTGGACGAACGATGGCAGAGGTTCCGTTTAGGAGACGGAACCATCAACCGGGTAGCAACCGTTCAGGGATTTGTTACATGCGGGATGATGCAATTGTTGTGGGCCGGTTGAGTGGGAGACTTGGAGCGGAAGACTAAACGAAGCTTTTGCCCAAGAAGCCTGTCTTTCGACTGATATTGTCAAAAGATGGCCCACACTTCTAGGGTGGACAAGTTGGTACTCCATAATATAACACTACTTGAATTCAAATCGGGGGGGCCGAATGTTTAGCCTAGCCTCTCCACGATATCTACTACCTACCCCTAAGTATAAGGGGTCAACAGAATGCCCCTCCCTAGGTGAGGTTGGAGGACCAGGAGGGAGTTATATCGACGACTAGGGTCTGAGGATGACCTGACATACTTGGGGCGAGTCAAGATAAAGGGAGGATTTGTTCCTCAAACGTCTACCTCAAGGGGAATGGCAGGGTTTTGATAAAATTTGACGAAAGTCCGGAGTATCCATCCGTTGACCTGTCAAGTCACAAACCTTACACATGTTGTTGTATTCGAGTTAGATCGACTTGAATACCCGGATATTCTTATAAATATGCAAAAGTATGTGAAAAACTTCATTTGCATGTGAAAAGGAAGGTCACCTCTTCTGCGGCGATTAGGGCGAATGTCGTCTTCTTCACCGTGACTCTTGTGGCCTCTTTCTTCCTTGCTGTGACGCCTCCTTCCTTGAACAAAATCATGGTTGAAGGTAGCAAGCAAACTTCCTGGACTGGAGGGGAGTGCAACTACGGGATCGAAGCTACGGGTGTAGAGACACCGGTGTCTGAGTTCATCTTGGTTGAGGCACACGAACCAAGTCAGGAGAGCTTTCAATACCCACTTGAACTTTACTTCCCTAAAGATATCGTATTGGGAGATAGGGAGTACATCTGTAACCTAGAAAGGGGTTTTTCCATGCATTGAGATCGCACAGGTGGAGTGTGGAGGCCACCGCCAAGGATGCTCACAGTTGGAAGAGGGGATAGCTGCAAGAATAGGGGCTAAGAGGAAAGGCCGGTGATGCGGCCAGTCAAGAACGCCACAATAAGAAAGTGGCAGAAGCCACATGCCAATAGGGGAAACCTTTTGTTGCCAGAGAGGTTCAGGCGAAGATCAACTCTGAAGTGCCAGAGGCCGACACAAGAATTCTTGAGGTTAGGGAAGAAGAAACCATCCATTTTCCTCATCAGTTGAAGGATATGGGGGAATTATGTTTGCCGGCACACCTAGTCGTGATGGATGAGGATGACCTTCGAGATCTCAAAGTCTTGTCCACCTATAAGATGCAAGTCTTCAAAGCCCTCCGCCGGCAAGGGTGCAGCGTGGAAGGGGTGGAGTAGGAGGCAGCACGATGGTGGAACATTTGCTGTCGACAAAGGCGTCACTTGTTATTTGGAAATAGTGGGCGATGTAAATCATTAGCACATCGCGAGTGCCAGGAGACCGACCCTCTTCTAGAAGCTGCACTGGAGGAGGATGTGGTTATCGAGATTGAAACTTCGACAATCGTCAAAAATGAAGTGGAGGCCAAGGTGGGGGTTGCACTCGAACATGTTGAAATAGAGGCGGCAACCGTCCTAGAGCGGTCGAATAGCTGGATGAGCGTTCCAGATGCTAGTCTACAACTAGCAATGACCCAGGAGTTTGGGCGAGTGTATTCTCGCCGACCGAAAGTTCGAGCGTTCGTCGAGAGGTTGGGTCCTGGCTCCCCCGTTATCCTTGAAAACACACAAAGGGACGAATCATCAGCTAGTAAGCCCTTCATTACCTAATGCCTTTGTCGGTGGATTTGGTCCTTCATGTGTGTTAATTAGTATTGCAACATTCCATAGGGATGAGTGGAGTGGAAACTTCGCATCCTTGCTTGGTGGACCCTCCTACAGAGGAGGTGAGCAAGGGAGAACTGCCTAAGCTTGTGGATAGACAAGAATTCCTGCTGCTAGTTGGAGAAGAAGTCTGGAGCCGCGAAATTCTCTACGAGCATCCGGTGGATTTCGTCGACATGCTGGATGTCGAGGATCTATTCCGTTATTAGGGGTTGCTCTCCTTCGTGTGCGACCTTCGATGGGACGAGACAGTGTCGAACCTGGTGGTGGAATTCTATAGTAACTTGTCTACAAGAGACTCTGAGGTCAAGATAGTCTTTAAGGACGACCTTGTCATCCTCTCCCCCCGTCTGCTGAGTGAGGTGCTCGGGTTGCAGACTTCTAGGGTGGACATCTTCATCCCGTTGAAGAACGTTGGTTGGACCGTGGCAAAAATAAACGCCGCGATCGCATTGGACCCCTAGATGAGCCTAAAGGCTACGAAGATGAAAGAACTTCGACCTGTTACACGCCTGGTGGCCTTTATCTTAAATAACAGTTTCCTCTCGAAGGGAGGACATTAGGATGAGCTTGGTCTCCCCACTTATCTAGCCACTTTTGCCATCATGACAAGGATGCAACTCGACTGAGCATAGGTCATGCTACACCTGATCAGGGGTTTGGCTCGTCTAGACAAACATCAATTGAGACACCTCCTATACGGTAATGTGTTAGTGGAGGTGTCCAAACCTTTATCCATCTTCGTCAGTAGCTGGTAGAAAATGATGCTATCGACCTAGGTCGTCACTAAGGGGGACTTGGCATGATTTGAGAAGGTTGCGGCCAAGACTATTGTGGCTTCAAAATCACAAGCTGACGCCAACTCTTATCTCGCCATTTCGCCTATCCCCTATGGGAGTCGGGATTTCGCACCCAAAGCCAGCCCATCACGGAGTTTTGCGTCGAAGGTCGGCTCTCCCACCATCGAGCTTTGGACGAAGATGATGTCTCAAATGTTGTGTGTGCAAGAATAGACCCTTTGTCTCTTAGAGTGTGTGGAGGCTAGAGAAGCCGCACGTGATGCTAGAGGAGAAGAATGGTAGGAGAGGGAAAATGTACAAGAGCAAAACTTACGTCTCCTGGCACACATGGAGGTTGCGCGGGAAGCTCGACGAGGAGGGCGATAGGAGAAAAGGCGATGATCAGTGTCCTTTGTTGTTAATTTTTTTTTGAACACTTAGATAATGTATACATCTTACATAGTAATATTTATGGGATGTGCCCCCCCCCCCCCCCTTTTGTTTTTTGAATGTGTGAATGCATATGTACCTCCAACTAAGCGTATTCTCTGGTTGCTTGGGTCGGTAATCGGACACGGAGGTCCAAAAGCCTTGGAAAATCCATAGAAGTGCTGATATATCGTAGTGAGGTGCCCTCGTGATGACTTCTCATGGGCGTGGGCTTCTTCATTGGGACATTGGTCCCTCGAACTTTGCCTACAAAACTAGTTGAACTAAACAAGTTAATGAACTAAACTACCTTTAATCAGTTTGCAAAGTGGGGATCTAGCTGTATGAGCCAGAAACCAAAGTAGAAGCTGGCCATTTGAGCCGACAGCACAGATGGTAAAATACGTAATGACAAGCTTTATTGGGATGCCAAGCCTGTACTGTCCTATAACATGGCTAGATAGACAACGTTAGATAAAAGAGGGAAAAAGACCATGGAAAGATTTTCAAATTCTTGTAAATATTAACTAGGCATGTATGTATGAATGCATAAGTAACTGGAATGAAATTGCTGATCCTTCATCTCTCCCCATTGTTGCACTCGTGAAGGTCAGGGGTTGAGTCTTGACCAAGGGGGGGCAAGATAACGAACCATGAAACATGATGGTTGTACAAAATATTGGGATCGAGGGATGAATTAATGGGTCTTAAAGGTGTACTTGCTCGACACTTCTCCAACGGGACACCTGTCTCTGTTCATCGGGTGCTATCCTATCTTGTGAGGAATGTGGTGGCTCACCTTACAAAAAAGAGTTTGAATGAAAAGAACAGGGGCAATGCCCATTGTCCAAACAAGATCTACCCTAAGATAAATAGAAACAAAACTCGAGGGTGAAACCTGTGGCTGTCGATCTGCCCATAAATTAATTGATCCATTCTCATCATCACATAAGGGGAAACAAAAGTCGAATTCTAGAATTATCACATTAGAAACCGAGATTGGCAAACTTAGGTGGGATGCTAAGCCCTAAATAGCAAACTTCAGATAAGATGCCAAGCCCTAAAAATGGGGATGACCTAGATAGAGATACATCACATCAGACCAAGCTTGCCACTAGCTAGATGGTCCTAGACTACCCTTACCCAAGTACATAGCATTCGATTTGTGGATGTAAAATGGAGGAAGAACTTTGTCTTCATTCCTTTCCTTTTTTTGTGTGGTTTTTGCCTTCTACTCTTCTTTTTTTTTGGTTTTTTTTTTGTTACTCATTTTCTTTTGCCTCATTTTTTGCTCTTCCCTTTTCATTGATTTTCTCCTTTTTTTTGCTACGATTTCCCATAAGAAAGAAAACAAAAACCCTCCCCATTTGTTGCTGGCAAGCTATGGATACTGAAAATGTCATATCACAATCCAAGGGGGGTTCCTCACCTAAAGAGAAAATTGTCGAAAATGTTTCTCTTATTGCGAGTGGCTCTTAGGTTAAGTAAAGAAAAGAAAGGGAATGATACTCACCTAGGGAGAAAGGATATCTCCCATTACGGGTGAAAAATACTCAGGATCAGTAAGACTTATGGGGATGTCAACAAGCCTGGATTCTCGATTCTAGCTTGATCTTGTCATCATTCAGGGAAAACAATAGGATGATGATGGCTATTTGATGGCAGCCTCGTTATGGTGGTATCACTCAAAAGAGGTCTTCTCATAGGAATATGGATAGCATCATTTGAAACTTTAACTAGCTTGCTCGTCGGAGAAGATATCCAAGGCAGGTGGCCAAGCCAGACCATCTTCCACGGATCAAGGTCGGAAGACAGGGTGTGGGCAATGAATGCTATAGCTGAAAGAGGGGGGTACCGCTGAAATTGACATTCAGGCAAAATGATAATGTCGCCTTGTCTAAGACACCCCAAGACTTGCAAGTAGTGCTAGAGGAGAGCGATACGAGGAACAACAAGCATATGTCTAACATGTGATAAGGATGTGCAATACTATATGACATGTATGCATGGAGATACGTAAATGCAAAGAGGGGTTTTGGTTTCTAGGGGCGGAACCAAAGGTCTAAGACGGATACTTCGATCAGCTCATAGGAAGTAGAAGAGTGGATGCTGAAAAAGATGCGTCTGGTGCTTGAAGGGAATTGGACTTACACTTAGTTAGGAAGAGAAGCCATACTTGTCATTAATTAGACATAAAATTTCTTGAGGTAAGAGATATTTATTGGACCGAATTCCTCTTGTGAGCTTTCATTGAAGAGGTACATTGCTCCACCAGTAAGAACCCATCGCACAACATAAGGTCCCTGCCAATTAGGATGGAATTTACCTGTGGAGCTTGTAGCATGGATGGCCTTAAGAACGAGATCTTCCAATTGGAATGATTGGGGTCGGACCTTCTTCGGGTGTGCCCTAGCCATTTTACGTTGATAACATTGGGTGTGATGCAGGGTGTGTAGCCTACACTCGTTTAATAGGTTGAGTTGTAAAAATCTGGATTCCACCTAATCTTCGTCGGAATCTGTCACTTCTTTAAGGATCTTGAGAGACGGTAGCTCCATCTCGATAGGGAGGACTGCATCCATGCCATAAACTAGTGAAAAAGGAGTCACCCCCATGGCGGTCCGACAGGCCCAGAGTGCATACGGCAGGTGGTCATGCCAGTCTCTATGCATCTGAACCATTTTCTTTAGGATATTGACAAGAGTCTTGTTGTCGACTTCCACCACACCATTCATTTAAGGTTGGTAGGGGGACAATCACAGATATTTGACGTTACATTGTTGGAGATAGTCCACAACTTAGCTTAACTACAAAGTTGGCTTCATTGTTTGTCACAACTTTGTAGGGGACCCCATACCTTGTTACAATGTAATTTTTGATAAACTTGAGGGTGGCTTGGACCGTTACCATCTTGAAGGATGCTGCCTCCACCAGTATATAACGGTGACCATTGGATGCTGTTAGCTTAATTTTTCCCACCACATCAAGAGTCCACATAGAGAAGGGCCACAGAGCTGCCATATTGAAAAGCTCCCTTGGGGGACTATGAATTAGGGTCCCATGGACTTGACATCTGTGATATTTTCTGACATATGTAGTGTAGTTTGTCTCTATGGTGCTCCAAAAGTATCCTTGAAGCATAATTTTCTTTGCAAGGAGTACACCGTTCATATGAGGTCCGCACAAGTTCGCGTGTAACTCCTTTAGAAGAGTGTGTGCCTTGGCTTGGTCCACGCACCTCAGTAAGGTCTGATTGTAAGACTGTTTATAGAGGACCCCTCCACCCATGACGTATCTGGCCGCCAGTTGAGTGAAAGTACGCCAATCCCGCGTGGTGGCTTTTAGCGGGAATTCTCTAGTTTCCAAGAACACTTGGCTATCTCGAAAACAAGGTTCCTCTGCTTGTGGAAAAACCCAATCGTCTTTAGAGTGTTCCACCTCGGAGACCTCTTGTATGCTGTTGGGGTTCTGGTCCCCCCCCCTTGGGTTCCAATTGTGAGCAGCAGTTGAGGGTTGTCGTGGGCGGGCCTGGCGAGGGTGCTTACTTCTAGCCAGAGATCATCTAATTCTGACATGTTTACCCACAACGCCAACACAGTTAAAGCATCATTGTAAGTGTTATACTTGCGACCGACGTGTTGGAAGTGGATGGATTGAAATTGAGTTGTCAGGTTTAACGTCAATTCCTGATACGGCTACAACTTAGGATCTTTGGTTTTCCATTGGTTAAGGGTTTGAGAGATCACCAGCATGACATCGCCATAAATTCGAAGATGCGTGATTTGTCAATCTAGTGCTAAACGCAAACCCAGGATGTAGGCTTCGTATTCCACTTCATTGTGTGAGCATTCAAAAAGTAACCTTCGAGACACTGACAACATCTGTCTTTGAGGATCTACAAGGACAATTCCAACTCCAATCCCCTTCTTGTTGACGACATCGTCAAAAAATAGGTAGTGGGAGTTGGTGGATTCCGGCTCATCATCTGACAATCCGATACCAAATACTAGTTCATCTAGGAAAGAATCCCCCAAGAACTTGCAATGAGGCAAAGGATTTTTTGCTAGCTGATCTGCTACAGCCTGGACTTTCATGGATTTTTGTGAAACATATTTGATGTCGAATTTGGCTAACAATAGTTGCCACTTTACATATCTCCCCACCAAGGCTGGTTGTTCAAATAAGTATCGGATAGGGTCGTATCTACTAAGTAGCAAGACTAAATAGACAATCAAGTAATGCCTTAATTTTTTCACAGTCCAGGAGAGACAATATTTTTCGATCAATGTATACCTCTTCTCTACCTTTGTAAATTTCTTACTAAGGTAATAAGTCACCTGTTCTATCCTCCCAGTGGGATCATGTTGTCCCAAGACTACACCCATTGTTGTAGGGGAGACTGATAAGTAAAGGAACAAAGGTTGGCCTAGAGAGGGTGGCACTAGGACGGGTGGCTTTGCCAACTGCATCTTAATCTAGTTGAAGGCTTGTTGACAATGGTTTGACCATTCGAAGACTGCATTTTTCTTCAACAACTTCAGCAATGGCTCGCAAGTAGGCGTCAACTTTGAAATGAACATGCCTATGTACTGCAGTCTACCCAACAAGCCCCTAACTTCTTTCTCAATTTGAGGTAGTGGCATCTCTAAGATAGCATTCGCCTTGTCCAGATCTACTTCAATCCCCCGTTCACTAACAATAAACTCGAGGAGCTTGCCGGATGAGGTTCTGAAAGTGGACTTGGAGGGGTTGAGTCTAAGCTTATACTTTTGTAACCTGACAAACAACTTCCTCAGGTGTACGCGGTGTTGATCATAAGACTTAGCCTTCATCACCATATCATCCACATAGACCTCAACTTCCCTATGCATCAGATCATGAAAAAGGGTGGTCATAGCCTGTTGATATGTTACTCTTGCATTCCTTAACCTGAACGACATCACCCTATAATAGAAGACTCCCTAAGGGGTTGTAAAAGTAGTATTCTCTTTTATCTTCTTTGGTCATTAGGATCTGATTATACCCGACAACCTGCCCATGAATGAATAAACTTTATGTATGGCCGCGTGATCCACCAGGGTGTCTATGTAGGGCAAGGGGAAGTCATCTTTGGGACTTGCATTGTTCAGGTCCCTATAATCTATGCACATACGTACCTAACCATTCTTCTTAGGCACAGGCACCATATTGGCCACTCACTCTAGATAGAAGACTGGTTAGAGGAAATTCACGTCATGTTGCTTCTACACCTCGTCCTTCAATTTCTGTGCCCATTCCTACCTCATGCATTTAGGCTTTTGTTTGACAGGATAGACTCCTGACTTAAGGGGGAGTCAATGAATTACAATTTGCTCATCCAAACCTAGCATGTCTTCATATCCCCACGCGAAGACCTCCACAAACTCCTGTAATAGCTTAATCAATGGTTTCTGGTGTTCTTCTGGGAGGAGTTAGCTGATTTTAACGTCCTTCTGGACTGATTTGGAGCCTAGGTTTACAACTTCTACTGCATCTGTACAAGAGGCCCCCATGGATCCCAACACCTATGCCTAGGGATCGACCAGTGCCTGGTTGAACGGTCGTTGTTCTTGGTTGGGGAGTTCATCTTCATATGCTAGGTCCTCTAGCGGGAAGGAAGAAATGCTATCTTCATTTTGACCCATCCAGAGGGTATGGAGGCCTTGCTCGGTTGAACTGTGAATCTGGCAGTGACCCAAAGTCCGGCTTGCTAGAGTTGTATGTCGGCAATTGGTTAAAATTGGTCTCGATATCCGAGGGTGAATCCAGCTATCGGATACTTGAGTCGAGGACACCTTGCCGGACAAATGAAGGCAAAAGGGGCATTGCCCCTTGCGTTGGAAGGAGAGGAAGGGTTCCGATCCCTATTGTTCGGACCCCTAGGTTGGCAATTTTCTACAAGATGCCAAGCCCTAGATGACGTATTGTTCTTTGGCAAGACGAGTCTGGAACTATGTTGTCTAGATGGCACACTTGAGCGGGTTGCCAAGCCTTGGTTCTCACATCCGAGCCTTGGGTATTGTTTATCCCGGAGCCTATTAGGTGTGCCTTATGGCTTGCAAACCTACTATTTTCCCACCTAGGCCATCAGGTGGGGGGTTAGTGAAAACTAAAAAGGGGGATGAGATGAGGGATCATACTTGATTGACCCTTGTGTTTGCACATCCCACTGTAGCTTGGCAGTAGTTGATGCTCCTGAGCCATTCGGCTGTCAATACTTAGATGCTGACTCATCCTCTGGCAATTCCGTCTTGAATAATTCAGAAAGCCCATCCCCTAGGGTAGACTCCTCGACCGTCTGTTCCTCGGTTAATGGTTGCATCCTTCAAGCTAGATAATCTAAAGTCGCCAAATGCTAGGCGTATTCTTCGTCGAGAGGAATGACACACGTTTGCCCCTTGATAGATGCCGATGGTTCTACTATGGCTATGGATGGGTTTGGATCATAATAATCTTCTACCAGGACCACCACTATTTCCCCTTTCCAAAAAAACTTCAACATCTGGTGCAAGATTGACGGGATGATCCAATTCTCATGCAGCTAGGGGTGCCCCAAAATCATGTTGTACGACGTCGGGATATCCACGATGTACAATAAGACGTCAAAGGTTGTCGGGCCAACCTGAAGTGGCAGGGTGATCATCCCTTTGGCCTTGCAAAGTGACCCATCAAACCCCCTCATCCCTTTGTTTGACTGGAGGAGGTTGTCCTCAACCAATCCTATCTTGCGCGCTACCTATAATAGACACAGATTGAGCACAAACTCGTCGTCGATATTGGGATGCATAAGTCCCTATACTGGACCATGATGTAAAGTGACATGTTGTGATTTGTGCCAGTTGGTGATAGATTTAGCTCTGAGAAATAAAGATAGGTGGGAGAGGTGATCGATGCCACCATTGCATCTATGGTCGCTGGCGCCAATTGAGTGACCCTAGCTGATTGGAAGGCTTTGAGGAAAGCCTCCTTGTGTTCAGTGGAGGTCCTAATGAGATATTTTCCTTGACCTTCTTCAACTGTTGAGGGTGAAGAGGTGATTACTAACTGTTGCACCAGGGTAGACGTCTGCATTGCTGCAGATGGGGGGGCAGCTACTTGCGGTGTTGGTTGTTTGGGCTGATAAATTTTCCCTGATCTCGTTATGGTTGAACATTTCTAGGGGGATGGTCTGGAAGAAGGACCCTCTGCTATCTGTTTCCCCTTGAGCTACCACTTCATGTGTGATGGTGTGGAATTTTGGGCAGGCGCCGCCATAGAGGGTTCCAACACTATTAGCTACTATACTAGAGCCAACGGTTTGGCAACAAGAGAAAACAAAACAAGCTTGGGTGAAATGGACGCTGATTGTCCAAAAGACAGCTACAAAGGGGTGGTTACCATGTATTGCCGAGAGGGAATCTCGTGTAGTACTGACTTTTTTGAAACAAGATCCTAAATGGTTAAATCACCGCCAAACCCCTCGGTGACCATGGTCGGATAAGTCGCGTGAAGGACAAGTCTTGGTGGTGTTAGACCAGCGGCATGAGACGGTGTTGATCGCGCCACCCTCCTCCTCCTATGGCTACTAGTTGTTACTGTGAGAACTGAGGTGGTCACCTGCTGATGATAAGAGTGGAGCTTGGCCTCAATCAGCGGATTGTTGGTTGATCAAATTAGGTCAACTGGATTGAGTTGATGGGTGGGCTAAGATATCTAAGCCGAAACCCATTGAATGAGACTTACTAGCCAGGGTCATCTTGGTTTGGTGGCCGACAAAACGGTGTTGCTGGTCAGCTGGGCACAATGGTTCGGGAATGGTAGTTGAACCTATTGCTACTAGGTCGAAAGATGTAGCTCCACTATGCCCGAATCAATAAGGCATTCAATAATGTCTCTCAAGGACTTGCATTGGTTAGTAGCATGCTCGACGATTCTATGGTACTCACAATACAAATGCGGATCGTACTTTGTTGCCAAAATAGAAGGTGGTGGCTTAACGACTGGTAGAGTTAAAAAACATCGTACCTTGGTGAATGCCTGACTTAGCAATTCCGTCAATGGGGTGTACAGCCACCGATCATGCTAGCCTCAATTGATACTGTGATTGTTGCGACACTAGCTATTGCTACCAGTTTTGATTCTAGCCCTGCTGACGATTTTACCACTGAGCAGGCAATGCTTATTGGTGTGGAAGGGGTGGCCAAGCTGCCACATGCGGTGGTTGCGCTCTTGGCCTCCAGGGTTGTTGCGTTTGGGTTGGCTAAGGTAGATATACTGGCTACTGTACAGGCTGGATTGTCGGAGTCTGATATATCGAGGTAGGTGCGTAGACCTACTGAAGTTGAAGGGGTGGAGAAGGCGCCACCACTGCTATTGGAGCCTTTTCAAACTCCGTCTTTCGATTTTGGTTGTTTGTCCCACTCCCAACATTGAAGGGTCTGGGGGTGGCTATTCCTCCCAATGGACCTCCGAATGGAATGGCTGCAAACCTTTCGAACCTCAAGTTCAATTCAAAGCGACTCCTGGCTTTGATGAGTTGGGTGAAAATGTTGAAGGTGTGCATCAACAGGAGCGTCACGAGTGTTGGCTAGGTGCTCTAGATTATCAACTATACTGATTCTCCTTCGGAGGGTTTGTCTCGTATTTGGGATGCTAAAGCCCTCCACCTACCAACATAACAATTAAAAGATTCATTGTCTCGTTGCTAGAGACTCTTAAGATCATCCAACTTGGGGGCCAAGTCCAAGTTATACGCGTACTACTTTTGAAACATCGAGGTCAGTTGATCCCAAGTATGGATTTTTGGTAAATCCAATGACATGTACCAAGTTAAAGTTGGCCTGACTAGTGACTTCTAAAAGAGACAAACTAGGAGCTTGTCGTCATACTGCAAGGGGGCCATGTCTCCACAATAGGCCCAAAGATGAGCTCGTGGATCTCCCTGCTCGTTATACTTGACAAGCTCGGGCATTCGGAAGTCTGGGGGGAGCATAGCCTCTGGAAAAGCGCAAAAGGCTCTGGAAGGAGCAAGATTGTTCCAGTTGGCCAGTTCTCAAGCCGTGGATGAAGGTTTCCAGTTCCGCCACCCTCTACTACAATTCTCTTACTTGGGTGGGGGCGCAGACCATGGGTGGTGCCAATTGTTTCTAAAAGTTAAGGCCCTGCTTATTGAAACCCCTGAGGGTAAGATGACCCGCCTGAGGAGATGTAACGATATTATACTCTCCTTGAAGGTCCGTTGCACCTAAAGGGAACTGTTGTGTGTCGAAATAACCTATCCTTGGAAACTGCAAAGGGACCGGTAGTTGAGTTTGAACCGTCTAGTTGAACTCCAGATTGGACACAAAAGTCACTCCTACATCTCCAGTTTGGTTGTTTAGGGTAGGGTTGTTGGCCAATTGTTGGGCAGGCATATCTTGCTCGAATCGCTCAGGGTCGATGGGCATGGGTAGTGTAGTTGGGACGACAGGGTGTTGGGTAGTTATCCAATTGGGCATCCCCAATGGCCCCATGACTTGATTTGGGAGGCAAGGGCGTGTGAGAACCTATGATGGTGAGCCAAAAGCCGCGAAAATTGGGACGAAAACTGATGGTGCGGTGACTAGTGAAGTTGCGAGAGAAGAAGTGTTGTTGGCTGCCATCGCTTTTGACTGCGTGCGAGTGAGGATAGGAGCCAGTGTGTTGTAGGAAGGTTAGAGGATAAGCCAATCCAAACAACAAAATCAATGTTGAAAAATTGATCAAATGCAAGGAAAATCTAAAGCCATTAAAAGAAGAGAGTTAGAGCCACAAGTCTTAGCGCCCTCCCCAGCGGAGTCGCCAATTTTCTATTACCTCCTCTTAGGAAAATCCTTCAATGGACGACAGACACCATCCTCGAGCAAGTGAGGGTAGAAAACAGGCTCTGGGTAAATGTTAAAGAATATGAATAAAACGGAGTCGCCACCTTGTTTTGGAGGGAAAAACAAGGAAACCTGTGGAAATTATGACCTTTCACAACAAAGACTAAAATTCCAAATTAAAAGAATAAGAGATAAGTATAACAAGAGGGTCTGTTGTCCAAAAGACTGGATAAGAAGCTCTGAGTACTGGTGGAGAAGGGATTAGGCACCCCCAGCCAGCTTGAATAAGATCCGGCCTCTCAACGGCTTATAAAAGGATTACCAAGAATAGAAAATCAGGACTCATCTTCGGTGTTTTGGCCATGGAAGAAGTCAGAAACCAGTGAGATCGATCAGGAGAAAAATAAATAAAAAAAGGGGAGGGGGGGGAGTGTGATTTACATCACCCCCAAGTATCATGTTAAATAAATGAGAAAACGCAAAAGGGGTCTCACCTCTAGGAATTAATGTTTTGGGGTTCTGATGGATACTTCTGGAATCGTAGGTTTTCAATCGAAGGGGCCGCATGATGACTCAGGATCGAGTTTGATCTCAGGGCGCTTACCTAGGCCATGATGCACAAGCTGGCATTCAAGGGTGGCACAAAGAGAGAGAGAGAAAGATACATGGGGGAACGTTGTAGTGATTTGCTGGTTCGTTGTAGTGATTTCTAATGCGTTCTAAAAATGATCGATGCAACGAGGTGGACTTCCACTCTATTTATCAGAATTCCGTTGCTTCTATCACAGAAGTTTGAAGACTTGCACTAGTGTGGTCAGCTGCTAAGGGACTAACCTCGTGCAGTGAGTTTCCAAGCATTCTTGAAATGACTAGTGCAAAGGGGCAGAATTCTGCTCTATTTATCGGAATTCCGTCATTTCTATCGTGAAAGATCGAAGATCAGTACTTGTGCGGTCAGTCGCTTGGAGACTGGTTTCACGTCTCTAGGGTGCATCAAGTGGCTGGCGAGGCCGGACATCTGCCTTATGTAATTGAAAATCCACCCACTTACCACTGAATGTTTGGTCTTTTCTTGAACTTGGTCTCTTAATCGTACTACTTCTAGAAGATGCGTTAGAAGTGGCAAGGGCCACACTCGTACCACTGGAGAATGACCAGTGGTGGCCACTTTGGATCTGGCGACTGACTTGTTCTTGGATGGCTATGTCATAAAGTACCAAGTTTTATTCCATGGATGGCCGTAACACTACGGCCTTTACTCCACAATTGACCATAACATTACGGCTTTTACTCTACGGTTGGTCGTAACATTACAACTTTTACTTTACGGTTAGTTATAACACTACAGTCTTTACCTTACAATTGGCCAAGAGTAAAAAATGGAAGTGTCGTAAAAAAGACGTTAGCAATTCCGTAGAAGTGGACCAACGATGGTAGAGGTTCCGTCTAAGAGATGGAACCATCGACTGGGCAGCAACCGTTCGGGGATTTGTTATACGCGAGAGACGCAATTGACATAGGCTGGTTGAGCGAGAGACTTGGGGCGGAAGACTAAACGAAGCTTCCACCCTAGAGGCCTATCTTTCAGCTGATATTGCTGGAAGATGACCTGAACTTCCAGGGTGGACAAGTTGGTACTCCATAATATAACACTACTTGAATCCAAATCATGGGCGAATGCTTGGCCTAGCCTCTCCATGATATCTACTGCCTACCCCCAAGTATAAGGGGTCAACAGGGGGTTCCGTGACCAATGGGGTAGTGCAACAGAGGGGGCAACAGCGATGGATCAGGCGGGGCTAGGGTTGTGCAGGCAAATCCTTCTCTTTCTAATCCCAAGCGGTGAGGGTATTTTTGATATTTTACATTTAATTATTACAGTAAAAGATTACTACAATTACTATACATTTATCCTTTTCTACTATAATTACTATGTAAAATCAATTACGCGCATTAAAAATCCTACTCCACCTAATTAACAAACAGCCTAAGTATGGTCTAATTATTCATGTCATGTTGTTAACTAATTTAATCAAATCGTACCTAGCACGAATGGACCTGACCCATTTAACATTTTTAGGTATACCATTCTATAGAATGCTACTCGTCATGATTTGTATGAAAATTTGAATTTTTAATGATAAAACCTTGCCGTTTGAAATGTTTCTTTTGGATATTGGAAGTTTTTTAGAATACATCTATTTTATTTCAGTTTGCTAACAAATAGTAAATATAGGATTGTTAGGATCTCATAATATTAATGTTACATTTGAATTATGATATAATTGTGTTACATATGCAAGATTGTTTTTTTTTTGAAATTTGTATACCTTGATTTTATGATTTAAGAGTTGTATTTTATTCATGCTTGTAAATTGCATGTGATACTATTGGTTTTATTATCAAAGTAAAATTAAACTTAAGGTTTGTTTATATGCGTAAAATTATATAAAAATGAATTTAATGTAAAAGTATTTATAAAATATTTTTGCACATGTTAAAATTAAATAGAATTGAGTTAAAAAAATATTGTTGCATATAATTTAAATTACCGTAATATTAATTATAAGCTATAACAAATATTAATTATAATATTTACTTAATTTAAAATATTAATTATAATATTTATTAAAATATTAAATAATTCTAAACAATATAATTTATATAAATTCTGAATGGTAAAATAGTCATTTTAAAGTTATTTATTTATCACAAATAACAACTATAAATGAAGTTCATAACATAAACAAACAGATTAGAACAATTAATCTCAAACAAAATATATGTATTCTTCGAATGATGTTCACATATTTTTATTTATCTATATCAATGTTATTATATTTTCAATCATTTTATCTACGAAGTTCGACTAGACAACAAATTTCGTATGATTTAGCGTACTTTATATGCGAATTCAATTTCTACACTTTAGTGAATAATATTAATAAAATTTATTTCAATTAAATTTTCGTGATACAAACATCTACTTAGTTATGATTTGACAATGTGGTCAAACCTGGGCTGTTCTTCAACGTGTACGCTAATGTGAAATATGGGTAAAATATCAATGATGTTTATAATGCACACTTATTGCACACGTTGTGATTTGTTTGTACCGGAAATGATAGAAAAAAAAAGATGTGAATTTAATCATGGATGGAAAATGAAAATGACGAGATTTAATAAAAATTATTCAAAAAAGTGATTTCGAAAATCTGTGTAAAATAAAATATTGGTCACAATGTTAATGGTTCCTATACAAGTTAAATGATCAATTTTTTATGTATTTTGAGAACGTTGTAAAATAATTTTTCATTATTTCTCATTTACACAAATATCATTTAAAAAGAAGCAATCATAAATGACTTTTCTATGATTTCCTTTTCTATCGTTGGTCCACAAACACTTTTGGTCACATTGTGAAATTATACCCTTGTTTTATCTAACTTACGAGAGTTTATAAAACTGTAATTAATATTAATTTTATGAATAAAGTTAAATTTATATAATAATTAATTAAAGTAATAAAAATTTATATAATAATAATAATATTATAAGTGATTTTAAAATTGGGCTAAAGTCGACCACAAACAAAATCAACATTAAGCAAGAGTAGGTTTGACAAGAGATATTATTTTACTTTTACGTAGAATTAATTATTTTAATTTTTAACTTATTTTAAAATGAAAATCACATACGGGAGTGAGACCACCGTATGAATTTTTTGTAAATCTCACTTTTGATAATATTTATTTAAGCGACAGAATTAGGTAAATAAAATTTATATTTTTTTTAAAATTATATAATTTACTATATAAATTTTTAGTATGATTTTTTTAAATATAGAGTATTAAAAATATTTGATAAAGGTTACTGTACATAATCATAATGTATAGTAAAAAAATGTAATATATAATTATTATCGTTTAAATAAGAAATGAGTAACTTTTTTTAACTCTAGATAGAGTTAAAGTTAAAGTTAGTATAGTAAATAAATTTGTAATTATATAGTAATTTAGATGATAAAAATTTATACGTTAAAATTTATATAATAATAATAATATTAAGAATAATTTTTAAAGTTAAAAAACCAAAGCCTAAATCACATATGTTCCGTCCCCTATTTTAAATCACAACCAATGTAACTAATAACTAACACATTGCTTCGTTTTTTCGTCGTGCTATTTTAAATTAATGCAGCTTTCGAAGAAAATTCTAGGACCACCGCCGGGTAAACAGACGCACCATAAATACCATGACCTTCGCGCTTTAGCCCGCACGCACTCTCGTCCTAACAAACGCCTCATTTTGAAAAACTCCAAACCTCCTCCTACTCTCCCGCGCGGGCAAAGGCGAGGTCGCAGAGGATGATCGACCTCAAGTCTCGGCTTCTCCTCTCCTCAATTCCGTCTACGAACTCGATGATTGAAAAGCTGATGGTGTCGGATGGATCGTCTTGCTTGCAGGGCGGAAGATCAGCTGCAGATGATAGAGAGGGAGGCCGAGGAGGACGAGGAAGACTGCTTCGAGTCCATCGACAAGCGTGAGCCCCTCCAATCGAGTCTGATTCACGTGATCTATGCTTTACCGTCTGCGATCTACTTATTGCGTTGTCATTGATTTCGAGGCTTCACCTTGTCAGCCGCCGAATCTATGCTGGATTATCTGCACCGGATCTTCTAATTCTAGCTACGTGCCGGCAAAATGGACTCTGCTTTTCGTATTTATTCGATTTATAGCGAGGATACATGGTTTTTGGGTTCTGTTTCACGTCTTCTCGTTGATTCTACGGTTTAGCTTGTTTGCTGTTGCTGAATTCGCTGTTCCAATGTCCCGCACAGGTTTTCTATCTATGCTCTGGAAAATGGACTTCGATCTGTGCGTATTTTCTGGAATTAGTCAGGATAGGTCGTTTTAGTCTCTCTAATGTAAGTTTTTTGTTGATTTTGAGGTGTTCGGTTGTCCGTGGTTTGCTTTTTTTTTTATATTCTAGCCATATTCGTTGGTGTTCCGTTTGATTTGAGTTTTCAGATATCTTCTAGACTGTCCTTGGATGTGCATGTTTCATCGCTTGTTGTCGAGAACAATGTGATTTTGTTCTGTCTGTTTTCTGCGTTGATTTTAAGTTTCTGTTGGTTACATTTGATACGTTTGTTTTAAAGTTTGTAAATGTTTTTGATATTTTTTACTTCACTGAAAACATTTTTTTGCTTATGTTTTAACTTATTATCTGCTTATTCATGTTCAAATGTTCAATATGATTATGCTCTTGGTCCCACTTTTTGCTTCAATGAAAACACATTATGCTCTTGGTCACATAAGGTTGGCATGATTTGATGTCTTTTTGGACATGCATTTTTGATTACTTTGAACAATAAAAACAATTGATATTTCAGTTTTCTATGCCTATTACATCAATCACCATTATTTCAGGGTTTACATATCTTTTATTCAATTGATCCTCATGGCTAATATGACCCACTTTTGTTTCTGATAACCTATGCATGTATTCTTGGATTACACAGTTTGTTCACTGTCATTCCCGTGGATTTTGATATTTTACGGTTTCAATTCCTTATGAATGTGATTTGTAAAATATATTTTCATATGTTACTTGAAGTCATGAACATATATATGGAGGGTCTTGACGATGCCATCCACGAATCTGATTCTTCATGATTTCTTTTATACATGCAGTGATATCTCAAGGAATTAATGCGGGAGATGTGAAGAAGCTCCAGGATGCCGGTATTTATACATGCAATGGCCTTATGATGCATACTAAAAAGGTGTTGAGGCATTGAAAGAGAATTAGCTTTTTTTTAGAACCATTGAAACAGAATAACCTGATGGTTCAACAAATTGTTATTATATGGTGTGTAATCGTTGTCCATTCATTCTTCAGAGTCTTACTGGGATCAAGGGCTTGTCAGAAGCAAAGGTTGATAAGATAAGTGAAGCAGCAGAAAAACTTGTGGTCCGATCTCTGCTATTACTCTCTGCAGTTCCATTCACTCCTGCATGCTTTATATGTTTGTAATTGTCCAAGTCTTTTTTGGTTGACTTTGTTTCCTTTCAGAATTTTGGTTATCTTACTGGAAGTGAAATGCTGCTCAAAGTAAGCTTGACATCACTATGTCTTTTTATGAACTTATATGTCCACATCATTTCTTTAGTTGGTATATTAGAATGTTGATTTTGGGATATGAAAATGTTGATGAAATTCACCCGTGTTTTACAGAGAAAATCTGTGGTTAAAATCACCACTGGCAGTCAAGCTTTGGACGAATTATTAGCAGGTAAAACTTTTTTATCTGTCATTTGTATTGATGTTGAATTAAAATGTTGGTACTCAGTAGTTTGAATCACCTGATTGTGCTAAACTTTCATGATCAGGTGGGATTGAAACATGCTGCATCACAGAGGCCTTTGGTGAATTCCGGTATAATTTATATATAGATGAAATATTCTAGAATTTGGGCTCCATCCTAAAACAAGATTCCCACGTTCCAGATCTGGAAAAACTCAGTTGGCTCATACTCTCTGTGTATCTACTCAGGTTGATCACTATCTCAACACCATTGCTGCCTATTCATTTGTATTGTTATACTGTCATTAGGATCAAGCACACTTCCCTTGTGCACAAAAGTAGAAAATTTTGACTGGAAAATGATTTTGTTTCTGGTAGCTTCCGATCAGCATGCGTGGAGGCAATGGGAAGGTTGCCTACATTGACACAGAGGGGACATTGTATCCTTTATTACTTGAAATGAAATAACAGTTGATTTATTCAAACTATTCTCGTTTTATTTGATTTTCTTATAAAGTCGGATAAGATCTGCTCCATTTTTATCTTAACCATGTGAAACCACAGTCGACCAGATAGAATAATACCCATTGCAGAGAGGTTTGGTATGGATGCCAATGCAGTTTTAGACAATGTATACTTCTAAATTTTACTCTTATCCACGCTCCTCTTTTCATCAATAAGAGAAAGCTTTACATCTGAACCTTTTATGTGTATGGGTGTGAGGTAAGATCATATATGCACGAGCATACACTTATGAGCATCAGTACAACCTGCTTGTGGGCCTTGCTGCAAAAATGTCGGAAGAACCATTCCGTCTTCTGGTTAGTCCATTCTTTAAGTTTTAGGCTAATCTTTTTCCTCTTGCGCCATGGATCTTATTAGTTTCATATTCAAAATCATATTCCTTGTCATTGGCTACAGATTGTGGATTCTATAATTGCTTTATTTCGGGTTGATTTTTCTGGAAGAGGAGAGCTTGCGGAACGCCAAGTATTTATTTTATCCTTCATTCCAACCTTCAGTCATTCATTGGCTTTCGTTGTCGCGGCTCTAATACTTTGCTTTTCATTTTTCTTTTTCAGCAAAAGCTGGCTCAGATGCTTTCAAGACTAACCAAGATTGCAGAAGAGTTCAACGTTGCTGTCTACATGACTAATCAAGGTTAAAAAATTCAATTAAACGTATGATGTTGCCGAAAGTCAAAGGTGTTTGGACTAATGATTGGTTTGCCTCCCTGTGGAAACAAAACAAAATGCAGTGATTGCTGATCCTGGGGGTGGCATGTTCATATCAGACCCAAAGAAGCCTGCAGGTGGACATGTTCTGGCGCACGCTGCAACCATACGATTGATGTTAAGGAAGGGCAAAGGCGAGCAACGCGTTTGCAAGATCTTTGATGCTCCCAACCTGCCAGAGGCTGAAGCCATATCCTTATCTTAAAGTATATGCATCACATGCATGCAGATAGTTAAATACATTTTCACCTTCAAACAGAAAAACACGCGTTCATAGGTTTATGTATGTGGACCTTGACAAGAATCACGTGTTCCAGATTACTCCAGGAGGTGTTGCAGATGCAAAGGATTGAAGAATGAAGCTTAATCGCGATTGTCCATGGTACTCATCCCGGATGTTAACATGGAAGTAGTGTTATTGCTATTAAAGTAATGCGTAAAAATCTGTAACGAATTTTGTTAGTCCTATGAATGAATTAGGCTATATTACAGGGATCAGTGTGAATCATCTTTCTATAATATGTTTCTTTGACATGCAAAAATGGGTTGACCTTTTACCGTTAAGCATTTATTTTGTTTTAATTGTTTCAGTATCCTATACAAGTAATTGTTTCAGTATTCTTTACCTTGCTTCATTGGAGTTATTTCCCTGTTTTGCATTCTTCGGACGAGCACCTTTCAAGCAAGTTTCAACAGTAAAGAATATTCATCTTATCTTTTGGTTCTTGTTTGCTAATGATTAATTAGATAGAGAAATGAACATGCGTTTTTGTTCTTGTTCAAATACGTTTGATTTAATTTTTTGGAAAATATTATTACATTTTCAAAAAATATCGTAGAGCATTTTTTTGGTGTATGAAAGTACGTTTGATTCAACTTTTTGGAAAATATTAACGTATTTGTATATGCTGGATTAACTGTGCTATGAAATGTTTCTTCAAGGTTTTTTTGATGGTTTCTGTAATTACTATTGGAAGGTAGCTGTTTTCAAAAGTTAACCCAATCAGACAATTGAGTAAAAATACAGATTAGTTTTGATTAAAGGTAAAGTTGAACACATGTAATCTTAGATGAATTATTGTAAAACCCGGTGGAGTTCAATTTCATTGACTGCTATGTTTTCAAATGGGATATATTTAGTAAACTAGATTTTATTTCAACTTCTAGGTAAAAATTGATTTTGACATGTGATTCTATTAATGATGATGGAAATTAATGTTACCATCCTTGTGTGTCATGTTTTATTATTGTAGATTTCACAGCAAACTTTGATTGTCCATCAGATCCCTTGAACGATATGGATGCTGTTTGTATTTAATATAACAACCTTGTAAATGCCGAACCCTATGTTTTAGCTTTTTCAGTAAAATCTTCTATTACCATCTTCTTCGTGTTTTCTCCAAGTTTTCTGATGATCCTTCTCCCTGCGTTCCACTACGTTTTCTTTTCTTCTACAGGTCTAAGATGGTATCATAGCGAGGCTACACAAAGAGGTGTTGAGAGTTTGTGCCTTGTTGGGTTAGGGTTGCGTTGTCTCTGTTTGGTTCGATCTAAGGTTTCAGAGAAAATATCAACGCTAAGATCCGTTGTGTATCCTCCTAGTTATGTCTTTCTTGTATTTCTTTTTGAAGTTTTTTTACCTGTCTACCTATGTTGTTAGTGTATTTTTCTAGCTATATTCATGCTGTTGCGATTTATTTACCTAAAGTCAATCTCTTTGTAAATCATGGGAAGAAGTAGTTTAAATCAACAAAAATGTTTTTCCCATTACCTTTGTAAGTCTTTTTTTCCCGTAACCGTTCCTCGCCGCCGCCCGTCGGAGGTGACCGTTCCTCGCACGTCTCGCTGTCGCTCGTTGGAGGCGATCGTTCTTCACTTCTTCCGCCGTTGTCCGATCGACGCAGGCCTCCTCCCTCTCCTTGGCTCCTCCACAGCTGCACTGCTGTAGACGCAGACGGCAGAGTGGGCAGACCGCGGTCGACTGGTCGAGCACTCGAGCTCGAGCCCCCTCGACCCCTCCGGAATCTGGCCCGCCTCGGTTCGGTCTCCTCCGCCATTTCGCACAGCCGCGCCCGAGCCCAGAGCCCCCTTCCTCCGGTCCTCCCTTCCCCTCTCCTCCGCAGTCGAGCTGGCGAGCCCCCTCCTCCCTTCCGCTCGAGTCGAGCGGTCGAGCCGAATCACGGAATCAACCGACCTGCCGAGCTGCCGACGAGCCCCCTCCCGGATCATGGCTGCCGTTGCTCCTCCGGATAACGGCTGAGGACGTCCGGCGACCGGCTTCCCCTCTCCTCCGCTGAACCGTCGGCGAGCTTCCCCCTTCCCTTCTCAGAGTTGCAGGCGACGCAGGATTCGCGGGAAGAAGATCAATCGTTCGTGCTGTGCCAATCAGGGCCGGGCCGGCTGGCACGCGTTTACAATCGTGCCATGCCGTACCGTGCCGATTGTACGAGATAAAAAAACAAGGCAGCATTTGTTTTTTTATATAGTAAATTTAATACAGTAATAAAAGTTAAAATTTAATTTTAACTATTATTTATATAACTTTAATTACATTATAATTAAAATTAAAATATTAATTTATCAAACAACATAATCATATATCGTATTTATTTTTTCTCTTAACTATAATTATTATTTATTCACGTTCATTTTAAAAATCTCATTTTTGATCCACTCTTTCCAACTCCAATAAAAAAAACTAGAAAGTTCACCCTCTAGCCGCCTACATGATTGTGATCTCCACTCCTTTTCACTCGCCACTGCTTCCTCACCAATCGCAAAATAGTTGTATTTATGTTCACTTGAATGTTATATATAACTGTACTTTATATATTTTTATAAATTTATCTGTCTTTGCATTTTTAAAATTTGTAATTGTGACGTTACTTTTTTTTAAATGAAGTATGTAGTTTTTTTTATAATTTTAGGTAAAGATTTCAATTGTAATAATAGTAATTTTTATTTTGTTGTATGATCTTAACATTATATATTTATTTCATAATGAATGTTGTACAAATATAAATTATTTTAAAAAATTATAATTATTATTTAATGTAATTATATAATTAAATTTTTATAAACAACATATCTTAAAAATAAATTACAAGAATAAACTTCGGTTGAATGTAAATTTGTTATATTAAAGTTATATCATTACTAATTTAAATAAAAATAATTTAATTCAAAAAAATTTAACTTCAACAAAAATTACGGTACAAAAAAAAATAACTTTAATAAAAATTTAACTCCAACGAAAATTTAGCTACAGTATAATTTTAATTCTAGATTGAAAAAAAATAAAAAATTGATCGGCACCATCGTCACCGTCGCCGCAAACTACGCCTCCATCGCCACCGTCCACCTTTGCTCCTCCTCCTCTCGTCCGTAGCTCCTCTGCTTGCCGCCTCCCATCACCTCCAGCCCTCTCCTCCCTCCCTCGTCGCTGTCGTCGGCCACGCCGCCACCGCCGCCGCCGCGTCTCGCTCTCCATCGTCGGCTCCTCCGCTTTCGTCTTCATCCTCCTCCCAACCCGCAGTCCCACACCTTCTCCTTCGTACAGCTCCACCCCCAGCTCCTCAGGTGGTCAGTGTATGTTCTTTTGTTCTGGGATTTGTTTCAGCAATGAGAAAGGAGAAAAGATCAAAACATCACGATTGACAGTGGTGTTGATCTTCTTCTTGGTCTAAATCTTCTTTCTTCATGTACTGCTAATTGTTGTTTTTTGGATGGTGATTTTCTTATTGAATGAAATTTTGCAATCATGATTTGTTGTTGTGTTGCGGGGCTTCGTTCGATATAATAGATATAATAGATTCTATTAGTTAAATTTCTGGCTTTTTGTGCAGTGCTCCTGCGTTTCTGTTCACTACCAGCACTGTCCCGCTCCATGACCAAGTTCAGAAAGCTTGGCCGTCCGGCTGCCCACCGTGTGGCAATGCTTAGGTTTGCATTCTTTTTCTACATCCTATTATTCTCTCCAGGTGATTCCTTTGATTTGAATCGTATCTGTTTTGTTTCCAAGGACGATGGTGTCTCAGCTTGTGAAGCATGAGCGGATTGAAACTACTATTGCCAAAGTACTTTTTCCTTTGATTCATAGAAATTTTACTGTTTTCCCCCCTTGAAAGGCATGATTTTGTTTTTTAATTACGTGGCATGTCAATTTTAAACTTTGAGATTCTATTTGTTAGGCCAAGGAAGTTCGTCGACTTGCTGATAGGATGGTGACATTTGGGAAGGAGGTAATGCTTCCATCATTGAATCTCAATTCTTTTCTTTTTCGTGAAAAGGTGGATCGATAAATCATGCTCTTTTGTTATTTATTTGTTTTTAGTTACTTATAAGTCATAGCTTTCATCTAAATTTTTAATACCTAAACAATTCAATTTTCTCAAGCTACTCTTTGATGACTTCTCTACAAACATCCCTTTTGTTGAAGTGTGCATGGAAGAATTTATTTGCCCACATTGGATCCATATGGTGTTTGAATGCTATCTTAGACAACTTGACATAAAGGTTTCAGTGAGATTTACACCACAAAGGGCTGCTTAATGCATTGGATTAATGATTGATCCTCCTTTTGGAAGTGTAGTGGGTTGCTTGGACCAACCACTCCATATTGATTCATCTGCAACAATGCAATGATGATGTCTTTTTGATTACTACAATGATTTCATTATATTATACAAGATGTTATTTTTTGATGAATGTCTCAGCTCATGGTCAATGCCTCATATTTCATGTTTTTTGATTTCTATAAGTAAGGGGAGATGTTATTTTCCATTTTTCATTTACATACAACTTATGATTCTTCCTCTCAGCTAATTACCTCATTAACTAAGTTACCTAAGCTGATCAGTTCGTGCACCTTTGAGGAGATGCTAGCCAAACAAATAAGTCAACCAACCTTAATATGGATGATCTCCTTCACCATCTCTAGTTAGAAAATACTGATGAGAATGTTTGATCAATGAGCTTATCATTTGGTTAGAATACACAATTGATTAACCATATTAGCTCCTTTGTCTTCTAATCATTAGAATATTGGATATGTATTATTAACCAAACATACTTATAGAGACTACATAAAGACAACAGTATAACTTAATATATGTGGGACTAAACCCACTTACAATACAAACCCTAGTGCATTAACTCTAACACACTCCCTTAAGTTGGAGTATCCAATTTACAATAGACTCATACATAAAAAAGATAAATAAAGGAGATACATAATAGACAAAAATATAAAAGTAGTAGCAATATTGTGTAAGCAAATATACTAAGACACTTACATACATGCTTCTATAAATACAATTTTTATCAATCATTCAAAGAAACTTAATATGAATTGTTAATACGAGGTGTTCCATAAACCTCATAAGTAGTGCTGATTTTTAAGTTGAGGTACTCCACAAACCTTATAAGAGAGTATGGATTTTTAATGTGAGGTATTCCATAAACCCTAAGACAAAGAATGTATTTTTAATATGAGGTATCCATAAACCCCAAAAGAAAGTATGGATGATTGATAATAGAATATTAATTTTTTTTTGCCTATTTTTTCTTCTCCTTTTCAATTTTTTTAATTTTTTTACTTCCACCTTTTTTTAATATGCTACTCTTCTCTCCTTCTCCCCTCCACCATTTTTAAACACCTGTACATGCTTCATCTCCCTTTTTCTTCCTTTCTTTTCTCCTTTTTTTACTTCTTTCCTCCTCTGTTAGCAACCTTTTCACTGCAACCCTAATGGGTGTAGTGATGGAAATGATGGTTGATGAAGGGGAGGTGACCACCGCACCAAGAAAGATAGTGGACAAAGAGGGAGAGAGAGATGAGAATGTTCATCTACCATCGAGAGTTTGCCAAGAGGGTTGTGTTTGAGTTGCAATAGAGAGGTGAAGGAGAAGGGGGTGACAAGACGAACCTTTTGGGTTGTCAAGTCTCGCTAAGAGGTCGCCAAGGTCACTCGACTGTATTTTGGAAATTAACCTTGATAATGTGTATTTTGTTGATGTCAAATAATGAGTGTAATAAGTTGAAGATGAAGATGAAGAGAAACACAAAAGCTAAAGAAGAAGAATGATGCAATGATAAGCTATTGAAGAATAAAGTTAAAGAAAAGCTATTGAAGAATAAAGTTAAAGAAAAGCTATTGAAGAATAAAGTTAAAGAAAACTATTGAAGAATGAAGTTGAAGAATGATGAAGACATGAAAATCTTGAATGATCAAGACTTGAAGACAACTCTAAAGTTACAAATTTCTAGGTGATGGCTTTTGCTCATGGTGCATGATTAGCATTAGCAGCATACATTATTACTTTAACATATGTAGAGCTTTAAAAATTCAGGAGCATATAGGATATAAGTTCAATAAAAAACGTTAATTTGATTTCCAAACTATTAGATTAATGATTTGGACAATTTAGGTTTAAGGCACGATTACACGTATTTTCGTTACAAGGGCAAGACTTATTGTTATAACACCTTTATAACCTGGCACTTAGAACTTTTTCATACACTCTAGTAAAATTTGTTGTTCTAATTTTTAGACTACCAAAATAATGATTTGAATTGTCTACACTTAAGGCTGAGCTTATATATTTTCGTTATAACAGAAAGACTTATCGTTATAATGAACATTCATAAGTCTGACACTTAGTGTTGCATTATTCATCTAGTAAAAATCGTTAACAATTGAGAGAACTAGGCTAGAAGGTCTCATTTTGTGCTTATTGTTACAACAGGAAAACCTTTCGTTGTATTGTTTTAGTGTGATTTTTTTTGAAACATGAACCATTTCAACATTTTTACCTAGTCTTGTTCCATCCAATCTAGCAGTTGGAGAAAATGGATTAATGATTAGAAAATCGTTAATCTGATTCAGTCAAGAAATATGACCTTTACTCCATTGAAACATGAACCATTGGACCTACACATTACACTATAAATATGACCTTTACTCCAACTAATTTAATACCTTTGTACATTCTAAGCACTCATAAGTTTTGAAAGCTCACAAATCACATCTTTGCACTCATTGAAATCTTCACAAGCTCTTGTTAGTGCATTGAGTCTTAAGATTAATCATTTACATTCTTAAGTATGAGCCATCGTAAGTATTGTTCTGTAATTGGTTGAAGTGTAGTAGGTCATTTCATTTCAATTGGTTTTGCTTGAGTTCGACCTCAAACTCAAGAAGTATACTCGTGAAAAGTAGTTGATTGAAGAGTTTAACCTTAAACTTTTGATTGGTTGTAGTGTTGTACCTTAAACATTAGATTATTGTTTTGTTTGGGGAGTGTGGCTCAAACTCCTGTTTGTAGTTGGTTCTATGTTTGACTTTAAACGTAGTTTGTAATTGATTAAAATAGTATATTAGATTAGGCTTAAACTAAGATAGCTTGGGGGTGAACATATTGAGTTGGAGAACTATCATAAAAAGTTCTATGTACTTTTTATTTCCTGCATTCAGTTTTCAATTGTACTAAAATCAATTAAAAACAATTAGAATTCGCTATTCACTTACTCTAGTGGTAGTATTGATCCTAACATTATAACCCTAATGGGTTAAGGAGGCGGTGTAGGGGAAGTTGCGGGAAATGTCATCACGAAGAGAGGTTGATGGAGACCACCATGAGGAGAAGTGACAACATGAGAGGTAGTGAAGGCAATTAGATGAGGAAGAGGTGCTTCTATTAAAGTAGGTGTAGAGGGAAGGTCATGAGAGGATTGCATGCATCGTAGAGAGAGGTCATGTATGAGAGAGGAGTGTTAGCAAGTTGTAGCGGCAAGTGATTGGGTTTTAGAGGAAGGGGACAAAGAGGGAGGCAGCGATGGATTGGGGGTGATTAGGAGGCTAATGACTAGATTCCCTCCTCCCACCTAGGTTTTTCTCTAAATAGGACTCTTAAAACCTATACTTTGATACCATGTGGAGAAATAAGAAGACAGAATATTGGTGGAAAATTGGATATGTATCATTAGTGAAACATGATGCCTCTATTTATAGAGGTTACATAAGAACAATAACATAACTTAATTCATGTGGGATTAAACCCATTTACATTACAAACCCTAATACATTAATTCTAACACAAGCAATTGGATGTTTAATGACCACATTGTTTTCAAAAGTAGGTAGTTTATTGAGGTCATAAAAAGGTAGTTGAGTGGAGAGAAACCTATCAAACTCTTTGATTGGTTCGAGTAGTTAGCTAGCTTCATTAGGTAGGTCGACCTCAATTATATAAGAGAATTGTATTGGGTCTTGTATGATTAGTTTCACTTATACTAGTCGATTGATGAAGTGGTAGTCAATATTACTATGTAAGAAACTTCACCATGTTAGAAGCTCATCTTGGGGCCTCACTCGAACTCCATTTGGTTATTCATTGCATATTATTATATGTCAATTGAGATGAGGATATGACCATTGCTGATTGGGTTTCACAAATGTTTTGAGTGTTGAAGGTTGCAAAGCAAGGTGTCCTTTATTATTTTAGTTTATGGAAGGGAAAACTCGTCGTAAAGTTTTTGAGCAAATGATAAAAGTCTTCCACTAGCAATGGTTTATGGTGTAAGGGTTGATCATGGAGGGGGAGAAAGTGTTACCAAGGGGTTTGTCAATATTGAATTAACCTTAGAGTAGTTGGAATGCATGCATTACTCATAAGGGGTGCTTAAGTGGTGTTAGAAATTAAAGAAGTTCTTATCTATCATTCTCATCATGTTTGAGCCAACACTTAGTTGGGTGACAATGGTTGGTACCACTAGCTACTAGAGTTGATCTCTCTTAGGTGGTTAGATTATTTGTAGTTGTTGGGGGTCATGTAAACTATAGAAATTTGATGGCAAGTGTGACATATCAAGTACTTGGTGCATTATTAAAAGGAGCTCTCTTGCTTAAGAGGAAGTCACCTATGGAGAACAGTTAAAGCGCATATGGCCAACCATGAGAAGAGTTAGGTCACATTAATGGCGATGTAAGAGAGTTGAGCTACATCAACCTTAATGCCTACCATATGTCTAAGGGAAATTTTAGGAATTTTACTTTTCACTATGGGGTTTGTGGTAAAGAGACATTAACCAAGCCAATTTCATTTTCAAGGGGTAAAATTGGTAAGCAACCTAGGAAGTTTAAATCCTTTTAGGTGTAAAATTGAAATTTAACTAGTCCAAAGTTACCAACTAGCAGTCAATCATTAGCCAACAAAAGTTAGTCCAAGATAGTTGGCCATCGACATTTTCCAACTCACTAGCTACCTTTGGGTGATGACCAATGAGTTTTGCTAACTGAGGTCATTCGGATAGGACCTATTTAGATAATATAGGCTAGTTGGCAAGGAATATCTAGATAGCGACCCTCGTACATTGGGTGATTGCCAACAAGTTTTGCTAGTGAGAAGTCATGAATTTGTCGATGAACTTGCAACACAAACTTTAGAAGACCGATAAGGGACTTGATGGCTAGGAATAGGAAAATAACCAATGGGAAAATTTTAATTTGAACTTGCAAATGGAGGATTTATGTGATGCATTGCACATGGATGAAAACCTTAAGAAGTAAGGAACACCAAAACATTGTTGGAGAGCACAAAGTTTTCACTTTCATAGCGGAAAGTTTGCTTATTCCTAGAAAATCTAGCAGATTTAGTAGATGAGTAGTTAATTGCACCCTTTGACTGATTCATCCAAGAAACAACTCAAATGTGGGAGGGAATTAGAATATTTCTACTTGTTGGAAAGTTAATTAGACGAGGAAGTTGAAAAGCACCACTGGAGCCTAAGATGATTAGTATTTTGGAGATATACTTCTGGAAAGACAAATCATTTTTTACGTGACTTGTTCCTAGAATTTAGACTTATTCTTCCAATTGTATGTGGGGCAAAGGGTGGTCCACCACTTAAAAATTTAGGGAACATGAGATTAGTGTTTTTAAACATCAAAGAGCCTGAGGATTGACCTTTTGAAAGTTCGGATCGTGCATTTAAGGGGGGGTTAATAACGTTTTAAAAATTGAATCGTAAATTTGTTAGGAAGCGTTTAAACAAAACAGTGCTTATAAATAAAAAACACAAGGATTTTTATGGTAGTTCCTAAACTAGGTACGTCCACCTCTAAACTATCTAAGCTTGAGCCTAAATCTAATTTCACCATTGTAAAACAATTACAAATGATGTTTATGTTTACATACCAAATCAACTACAACAAGGGTTTAAAGTTGCACCCTTCAACTAACCTACATAGGTGGTAGAACACCTCAACCTGCCAAAGAGTTTAGGTCGAATTCCCCAACCAACCAAGGATTTAAGGTTAAATCCTCCAACCAATACAAAACCAAAAGTTTTAGGTAGAACTCTCCAACTAACAAGAGTTTAAGGTAGAACTTTTCAACCAACCCAAGTGTTTAAGGTTGAACACTTCAACTAAGGACTTTAGGTAGAATCCTTAAACCAACCTTCCTTTTTGAGTTTTGAGGTGGAAACTCAACAAACCAACCTAAGAACAAATCAGAAAGCCAATCACAAAATCGTGCTTGTGTAAGTATTTTCAGTGAGAATGTGAATGAAGCTTGAGCATAAGAAAAAATACTTAGAAATCAAATAAGATGGATCAATATGTGCCAAAAACTTGTTATAAGAATGCCTTACAATGCAACAGTTTGTGTGTCAAAAGATTGAGTTATTAGGGGCTTTAAACAATGTAGTATTTATAGGATAAACATGCTTAAATGGCTAGTTTGACTAGTCAATTTGGAATTCCGTTTTCTTCAATGGTCATATTTTTCCAAGTTCGAATAGGCAATTCGGAATAACAAATAATGTTTCGAAAATCTTTGGATGCAAAACGGATATCCGAAATTGATTTCGGAATACCATTTTTGGGTAGTTGAAAACGTGAAATAAGATTGGAAAATTCAACTAAAAATCGATAAACCGAATTTGTGAAAAAACAACAATTTAGAATTCCGTTTTTTGAAAACGGATATCCGAATTTGACTTGGGAATAACTATAGGTAAATCAGATAACAAAACGGATAATCTATTGATATTCCGTTTTGTTTTGGACTTGGGTCCTAAAAAGGCTTTTTAGGGAAATTCGAATAACCAATCGAATATCCGAATTAAATTCTGAATTCCCCCTGGGTCCATTGTGTTAGGAGCTAACACCATGGATGGTCTGAAAAGTTTAGTTTCAACCTGCCAAAATTGTTATAATGAATTGTAATTTCATTATACCGTTTTTGTCTGTTTATGATGTATTTAAGTAAGGTTTTAAGTTCTAAGTGTGTGACCTAAACTAATGTTCAAACCTTTTTTTAAATCTTTTCCTTGTGAATTTTCTTCATTCTTCATCCTTTCTTGTCTTCATATCCTTTATCAATTCGTCGCTTTATTAAGCCTTCAAATCCTTGATCAAGTCTTCATGTGGAGAGGTTCTGAGATGTGATGCTTTTACATATATTAGCTTCTTCAAATCTTCATGCAGCATCAAGTCCTTCTTTATGTAACTCACACATACAAGACTAAATGTTTGAATATCATCAAAACACAACTCAAGGAGGAATTTTATACTTAACACCTTTGGTATCCTTGCTTTATAAATTTAGGATGACATTTTTAGATGTCTCTTTAAAAGAGGGGGAGATGTAAGTATCAATCTTAGTCTTGTTTGTATGAGACACTTGTATTCTTCTCTTGATTCAATAAGAGTTTTTGTTGTCCAATCTCTTGCATTTGTTTGCTATTTTTTAAAGGAGAGTCATATATGAACATTCTTTGTTCACCACTCATCACCACCTTCATTCCACCTTGTTTAATTGTCTTCCAATGTTTCAACAAAGAAGGAAGCTAAGTCTTCTCCACCTCTTGAACTCGTGATCTTTAGAAGAGGTGTGGGCTACAATCACTTGGGGGGGTGGGGGGGGGGTTTGTGTGCACCAAATTCTATTGGAATTTGGGTGAAATGGAAAGTGAGGGAAAGTTTTAAGAAAAGTAAGGTTTTTGTGCAATATAGAAAGTAAGGGAAAGTTTTGTTTATATAAATATATAACATTCTCACCTCACCCCTCTGAATCACTTGGAATCCCTAACTCCTCACGACACCCTGGCCTTGTGAACACTCCCTAACCTTGCGACTACTTCGACCTTGCAACCTCTTTCGACAATCGTCAATTACTAAGCCCTTCTCCACATAACGGGGTTCCTTTTGAGACCTAGGTCAAGATAGTGCATGTATGTTTTTTATTGCATAATTTTCTTTGTAAAACAGATAGAGAGAATTTGCATGAAGATTTATAGGAAGAATTAGAAAAGATTTCAAATGATGATAATGAATCTATTGCAAGAGATGAAGAAATATAGATTACTATAAGTGCCTTGAGTTAACGACAAATAGAAAATATGTGACAAGAAATGATGATGTCTATGTGGGAAGAATGAAATGTAGAATTCATTTAAATTAAATTGTATCAATTTATGTAGTATGAGAACTTTTGTTTTTTGTTTTTGAACTTTTATGATGTAATAGACTTTTATTACATTACTTATGTAATTTTGATACATTTGCTTTAATTCTGAGATATTCTAACTAATTCTATGATTGCTACAAACACTCTTTGTTTTTTTTGACATTTTGACACATTTTGACAGATTCTCTTTTGATAGAATTTGACACATTCTAATACATTCTTTTCGACAGATTTTGGTGGCACAAATAGGCCCTTGGTATTAAAGCATAGATATTTGGTAATAGTGGGCATGAGATCAATAAGATTAGCCACAAATGAAGTGTTCATCCAATTGCACTAGTGAGGTCACATTTGGCCATTGACATGAGTACCCAAGGAGAGGAGGGGACATCCTTTTGTCAAGAGAGAGGTGTTGTAGCCAATCTTGAAACCCTCTTGAAAGGCATGGCAATCCTTTTGTCAAGAGAGAGGGGACAACTTTATGCTTTTATTGGAAAGCATAAATTAGTGGTTGAAATGATTGGAGGTAAGGATTGAAGGGCCATTGCAAGCATTAGATGCAAGGAGAGACCAAAAAGAACTGAAGGAAGAGATTACAATTGAAGTCTCTACCTAAGAATGTTGACCTTTTAGGGTTGAAGCTAAGATCGATCTCCCTGATTTTGATGGATGTATCAATGTGGAGAAGCTTAATTCATAGGTAGCACAACTAAAGACCTACTACTACTTGTATAGCTACAAGGATCAGGAGAAGGTGGATTTTGTATGTCTCAAGCTTATCCATCATTCCTTAGTTTGGTGGAATAACTAGTTGAGCAACCATGAGATATCCTCACTCACGGAAGAGTTTCAAACACATGTTAAAAGGGTTCTAACCTAAAGGGCCTATTTATGCAAAAGTACATCACCAAATCCCAATGTTTGGGTAGGCATTCAAAAGTTTATCATCATTCTACACCCACACATTTAAAGGGAGCTTGCATTTTTTAAAGTGCAAGACATTTCTAAATTATCTACAAGGGCCATGGCAATAGAGTTGAAGAATACCACTTCTAAGTCAAATAAGCCAAAGAAGGAGACTTCCCCTCTGGCAAGGCATCCTTGTCTAAAATAAAGAAGAAAAATGATAAATCCACTTTGCCTTCCTTTAAAGCCATTTTGTATTGTGACCATTGCAAAGTCAATGACTATAGCAAGGAGAAGTGTTAAGTTCTTCTTTCGGAACACAAACCTAACTCCAAGAACAAGGACAAGGGCAAGTTTGTGGCCATGAATCATGATGTGGGGGGTTAACTAGAACAATTAAAGGGGGTTTGGATTGCCAATTCAACTCTCACCTTGATGGCACGTGAAAATAGAGAAGATAGTTGTGTAGTGGAGCTTTTTACTTTCACTATTTAAGTAAAGCAAGATGTGGTTGATGCACTCATAGATTTAAGGAGCCAAAAGAATCTCGTAATAATGGTTTTGTGCGTAAGTTAGGCTTGAAGACTACACCTCACTTGAAGTCTTATCCTTTAGGGTGGATCATGTAAGGTGTTGGACAAAAAGTCACATGATAATGTTGAATAAAGTTTGCAATCACTACCCATTACATCAATGAAGTTGTATTTGATGTGGTACTTGTGGATGTGTGCCAAGTGGTATTTGGTAGTGCTTATTTGTGGCTACATAATTATCATTATCACTGAAAGGCATAAGAGTATGAATTTTTCAAGGATGGTAAGAGGTTTCTCTTAAAGAGATACCTTTAGAGAAAGTGGGTAGCAACCACACTGATTTAGAAGAGACAACTAGCTCATATATTGTCAGAAGCTATGGGCAAAGAATCTCTTAAGCCATACCATAGGTGGAATAAGCCAGAGACCATGTCAAGAGTCGTTTGGGAAAACATCTAACCCATAAGAGGTATGTACATGAAAGTATTGTTACATGTCAAGAGTCGTTTGGGAAAACATCTAACCCATAAGAGGCTCGCTAAAGACGCTATCATAAAAACTCCAAGCTTCATTGATGGTTCTCTAGCTGGAAGTTGGGATAGATCGTTGCATATCAATATTGAGAGGACCGTGAATAGCTGTAAGAGCCTCTGAAAGAAAGCTGTTGTCAGTCAAAATATGCCAAGAAATTTTCATCCTCAAGGCCAACATCAAGTGCCTCATGTCTCTAATACCAAGTCCACCTTCTTCAATGGGAAGAGAAACTATTTTCCAATTAATCCAATGAATAGCATGTTTTTGAGTAGAACTTCCCCAAAAGAATCGGGCACAAATTTTATTGATGAAGTCCAATATGCCATAAGGCAAAGAGAGACCGCTAAGAACATGTATTGGATTACTATTTAAAATGTGCTTTATTAGCATTAGCCTGCCACCAGGGCTTAAAAAATTCCTTTTCCAGCCAGCCAATTTTCTGTTTATCTTCTCTAAGAGATCCTAGAAGTAGATGATGTGTGGCCTACCTTTGAAGATAGGGCATCCCAGATACTTGAAAGGCCAATTCCCCTGAGAATAACCTAAAGTAGTTTGTAAGGATATTGATTCTATTATCTGAAACTTTCTTAGAGCAAATGAAGAAACGTTTTCCGTAGTTAATCTTCTGGTCCATAGCTTCTTGATATCTAGCAAGAGTATTAGTAATAAGACTCAGGACTTTGGGAAAACAGAAGAGTGTCATCAGCAAATAAGAGATGTGATATATGCCAGTGACCACAATTTGCTTTATATGGAATGAATTCTGGATGAGAATGCAATTTATGAAAACTTCTGCACAGTAATTCTTCAGCTAGGATGAATAAACTAGGAGATATGGGGTCTCCCTGTCTAACACCTCTAGTAGGGTTAAAGAAAGGAGTGGAAGCACCATATATAAGAACAGAAGTGGGGTTATTCTGAATGCAAAACTGAATAAGCTTAATAAAATGGGCACTGAAACCAAACGCTTGAAGAACTGCATAGATGATGTCCCACTCCATATAGTCGAATGCTTTTTCCATGTCAAGATTTATAATCAGATTTCCCCCACGATATCCAGCATCTAAGTACTGTATAAGTTCCTGTGTGAGAGCTATGTGGTCAGCAATATTCTGCCTTTCACAAAGGCACGTTGTGTGGTGGATATTAAATTAGGCAAGATGACTGCAAGACGGTTGGCAAGGATTTTTGCAATAATTTTGTAGCTGGTATTGTAAAGGCTTATGGGCCTAAATTCCTTGAAATTCTTAGGAGTTTTCTTCTTAGGTATGAGAGTGAGAAAAGTTGCTTTCCAATAACCATTAAGTTCATTGCCTTGGAAAAAAGCTTTCACAGCACTGCTAAGATCATCACCAATTATATGCCAACAAATATGATAGAAACCAACACTAAATCCATCAGGACCAGGGGCTTTAGCAGCATTTGTTGAAAAGACAGCATCTTTAATTTCCATGTCCGAAGGGATAGAACACAGATAGGTGTTGTCAGAATCTTGTAACAGTTTAGGAATAACATCCAAAATGCCATTATTAGCATTGTGATGAACTGAAGTAAGAAGATTTCTAAAGAATTCATTTCCTTCCTTAAGTTTGTCCAGACAACATGATAAAAATATGACGTATTTCAATCACTTCTTTAAGCCATTGTACCCTAGCTTGCTGAGAGAAATACATGGAACATCTCTGTTCATTCATATAATATTTTTCTTTTAATTAGTTGAGGTGTTGCAGTTTTTCTGTATCACCATTCTGATGGATTTGACATTCAAGTTGAGCAATATCCTGTTTTAATTGTTTGGATTCATCAAATATATTCCCAAAATATTTTCTGTTCCATATAATCAAATGGTGTTTAAGAAGCTTCAGCTTTTTTCCAAAATTTATTATAGGATCAGCATAATAAATGCTGTTCCAAATATTGTGCACAAGGTCTAAAAAGTGTGCATGAGTGGCCCACATCTTTTGATATCTAAATGGGGATGGACCCCAAATAGGTATATTTTTCTGCTGAATAAGCATGGGTGCATGGTCTGAATGGAGCTTCTCCTCATACTTGCATTGAATATTAAAATTTTCAAAGAAGTCCGTACTACATAAGACTCGATTAAGTCTTGCATATTTCCTACTAGTTCCAGAACAGTTATTGCACCAGCTCATATGGTCACCCAAATGATGGGGTTCATTTAAATGAAGAGCATTTATAGTATCATTAAACTCCCTTATACTGCCCCAGCATGGAGAGGAAATGTTGAAAAGCTGTTGTTGCTTCCTGACAACATTGAAGTCACCCATTATGAGCCATGGTTTATAGTATCATTTTCGTCAAGAAAATGTTCAAGGATGAAAGAAGCCTTCAGATGATAAGTTTTGATGAGATGATTAAGGTGATTTTGAGTAGGCCTATTATCTAGACCCCTACAGTTCCAACATAACAAATCTGTAAGGAACCAATAAGGGGCAACTAATTATTGGGAAACTATAGAGCTTGCGCCCAGTCTTGCTCTACGTTTATATTGTTTTCCACTGCTAGTTCTTTTAACAGAATAATCTTGTTGCTCCATCTCATCCGCATTAAACTCAGAATTAGAATCTGAAGAGTGTTGTGCAGAGTGTTGAGCAGATTGTTGTGTAGAAGCATCAGACTTGTCAATATTATTCATGATATCTATCATTGTCATATGTTGATGAACCATGGTTTTGTTTATTACACATTCTTCTGTACCGTAGATATTCTGCTGAGACTGTTGATCAGGATGAACAGATGCAGTGATAATTTTGGTTTTTTGAGTTTGAGATCTCAAATCTGTTCTTGAAGGTAGCTTTTTATTGACTTTACTGGCCTGCTATTTATTTATGGGGGAGCCTTGTGATTGAAATAACTGTTTCTGAGCAAGAGAATCTGAACCGTGAGTACCTTGAGATTGCGGCTCCTTGTTGAGTTGATTATTCTGCAAGAGATTCACTCCAATTGGATTTAGAGTACTTTCAACAGAAATTTGATTATTATTATCCTCTTAATGCTTCATAGAAGACTCTGGAATATCTGAAACTTCATGCTGGGATTTATGATGATGAGGAATTTGTTTATTTTGGCAACTTTCTTCACTCTTGTCAACATCATTTCTAATATCCCGATTTTGTGTGCTTGGTTCTTTGTGGCTATCCACGAATGTATTGATGATAGTATTATGTCCAGTTTGATCATCATGATTGGAGGTTTTAGCAGAGTCACAATTATTCATTTTAGCAGTATCTCCTTGGATCAAATTTTCATTTATTTGTTTTCCAGTATGCTCAAGATCAGATGGTTGATTGTAAATTTGTTTTCCTGAATTTTGATCAATATTATTCTCCTTCTCCTTGCTGTTGTGATTGGTTTGAGCAGATTGTTGGGCATTGTGTTTGCCAACAGGCCTCCATTCTGTGAGTACCTTTATTTGCATCAATAAAAGGCCTTTCTTTTGGATGTAATTTCCTGCAAGTATCCTCATTATGTCCTACTATTCGGCAGTGATTGCAGTATTTAGGTTCTGATGGATATTCAAGAGGTTGTTTAAAAACTTGATCACCATTTCCAATAGGAATATAGTCCGGGAGGGGTTTAAAGACATCCATTTCTACGTAAATAGTAGTAACTCCAGGATGTCGAAATTGCAAAACATCAGGATGTATGCATAAAAGTTTACCAAGGGAGGCGGCGATCGATTTTAACACACTCGGGCTTTATAGGTGAACCCTTAGCTTCGGACGATGGACCCAAACTGGTGTGTAGGAAGATTCGAAGCTGGGTTAAAGGATGGGCTCCATTGGGACAGTTTCATTCGTCGATCTTTGATTATCCAAGGATCTTTGACAAGCACCCAAATATAGTCATCACCATTTGAAAATCTACTGAGAATGAAATGATTATCAATTGCCGAAGGGATTAGTTTTCCTCAAAGAGTAATAGTTGAGGACATAACATCTAGAATCTCCTTTAGGTCAGGTCAGTTAACAGTGAATCGACCTACCAAAGTCCACTGAAAAGGGACTGACAGTTGCACCACTTCTTGTTATGTGAAGTCTATTCTTGGACTGCTGTCAACCATAGAGTGAGCCTGAAAGCTAATCTCCGAGTGGGTTGGAGGCGGAAGAGTTCCTCCAAATAAAGAAGCGAAAGATTTCCAAATCGGCAGAGGGGATGGTGATTTCTAAACTGTTGGGGTGAACCAATCCGTTGATTTAGTTCTGAAAGAGTATTGCTGGGGTTCAGGTGACTGAGATTCTTGCTTGATGTGGCTCTAGGGAGGGGTGGAAAGCCTGATTGTAGCAGATTTCCGTCAGACGGAGTTTTTGGTCTATCAGATTGCGATGGAATGGGGTCAAAAATCACCTGATCTTCAGGGTTTGGAGGATTGGTCATGAGGCTGATCACAGAACCAGCTGAAATCCGATATATGGCAAGAGGGTGGCCTGATTGGGCGGTGGCAGGCAGCAACAAGTAGCTGGCAGGCGGCGGGATGAATAGTTAGAAAGGGGTGGCAATAGAATTTGTTGTCTATACCTTCTGGCTAGGGATGGTTTATCTTTTATATATCATTGACAATGAGAGTTGGTGAGATAATATCATTGACTTCTGCGTCTACATTTTGGTTGATTTGCTCCTTGAATTTCTTGGTGACTAGTTCTTGGTAGGTTGTGTTGGTGTTCTTGAAATTAAATGGCATCACTTGATAGTTGAATGTATTAGTGTTGGTAATGAACTCCTTGCCTTAAGGGTGCATTCAATTCTGGTTATAGTCAAAAAATGCATCCATAATTCTCAAGAGCTAGTTACTTGTTGCCTTGTTGGTTAGTTGGTTGACAATTGTTGGGGGTAGCTATCCTTGGGGTAGCATTTGTTGAGGTTGATGTATTTTCTTCATGTGCTTCTTATCTTCACCAAGACAATGTTGGCTAGTCATTCTAGGCAGTAAACTTTTTAGATGAAGTGTAGTTGAAAGTTTGCAACCTTAGGAGTGATTTCTCTTCTTTTGCTTCTTTGAGTGGGAACCTAAGTAAATTTTGAGGTGGTTTGTGATGGGTTGATGCCTTGTTTATGGTTGGTTTCTATGCAAAGACATCAACGTTCCTCTTTAGGGTGGTGACAAGCTCTCTTGCAATTGTAATAGTAGTTGGTTGAGAAGGACAACCCTCTCAAAGGCAAGGTTGTCCATAACAACTTCCTCTATCTCCCCCACAAGTATTGTTCTCTACCTCATCTTTGACTTTTCTAGGAGGTGGTTGGCTAGCCTTGTGGGCAACCTCCTTCAACTGGTCAGTCTGGGTGATAGTCATTGCTTCCTTGTGCTTTATCCTAAGACAATTGATGGACTCTTTGGTAGCTTGCTAATCTTCAAACGTACATCCCACCTAGTTGATCACTAAGGTACTTGGTGCATTGGTAGTAGGTGAATGACATGAACTGTGCTTTATAGACAGGGTGTGAATGGGAATGACATTGTAGTGGCTCAGGAGATGGACCACCACAATGGTTAATTGTTTTTTCCTCTTGCCAAGGGTGTTTGGTAGAGTGACATTACCCTCTAACATTGAGTTGACATTATTGTGGTCGACTAGGGCGATGTTGGTCAATAGGAGATCATCTCTTATGGGCCTTAATTTTTCAAATGGTTCCTAATAGGTGAAGATCTTTTTGACAAGAGTGTTAGGCACTTTGGTGGAGATCGCCATTATGTCTTTGTGAGGGGTGATAACCCTGTTCAAATCTCAGTCATCAAATGAGATGGTCTTTGTTCATGACCATCTGTTTTAGGCTTCTTTTGTAGGTGGTTGTCAATTCCCTGTGCCTCTTAAATATACCACTTATGTGGGGCTCTCTCTTAAGCATTGGTTGGACACTTAAAGTCCATATTGATAACTTTTGGGGCCCTCTCTTTGATTGCAATCTGTTGTTCTTGGTCATGACGAGTTGACTCCTCTCCCCTTAGGTGCTCCTGCTTGGCTCCTTACTTGTCATAGTAGTTCATGTGGACCCACTATATAAGAGTATTAATCTCGCCTTTTAATTGTTATAGTTAGTACTTTGTGGAGTGGTTCGACATTTGATGGAGCTTGTGGTAGTTACTTCCTTGGATGTAGCCTAGGTCATCTTTTGACCTCTTTGGCTAGCGTAGAGGTTCATTATTGTGGATTTCTATCAGCAATCTAATGCATGACTTATGGAGGGGAATGAAGTTGTAGCTAGTGGATTTGATAGGTAGCTTTAGTGACTTTTCTATTCAATCGATTGTGATGAGTGGATGATTGTCATGGCAATCATTCCTCCACTAACCATGCTTTACTAACTTGCCTTATTGGTTTAATCATGTCAGTGTGTTTATTTGCACCTAGGATGCCTTTCTCTTGTCCTTCAAATAGATGTTGGTCCCAAGGATTTGGAAATTGATTTCGATTGGCAAAATTTGGCTGATTTGGCTTGGATTTTCATTTAGTCAATCCCAAAACATACTGTATTGTTGAAAATACAATGGATTGATTGATTCATCATGTGGGATTGACAAATCATTTGATCCAACAAAGTTTGAGTTATAGGAAGACAAATTGGTTGATTTGTTGAAAAGATTGGCTAATCTCATTATAGGTTCTCTATTGAACCATTTGCAAGTCATCGTTGAAGGTTTCCCCACTAATTGTTGAAGCATTCGCTGGCTGTCAATGACTCCATCAGAAGTTGTTGATGCTTTTAAATGGTGTAACCCATTAGGGCTTTTAGGGAATGGGGGAGAGGTGAGCCAATGAAGGGAAGGGAGGGTTACGAGGGTGAAACATGTGAGAGGAAAAGAAAAAAGAAAAAGAAACAAGAAAAAGAAGAAAAGAAAGAAAAAGAAGAGGTGAAGAAAGAGAGAAAAAAAGGAAATAGAAAGGGAAAAAAGAAAAAAAAGGTAGAAAGAAGAAAAAATTACATAAAATTATGTTTAAAAAATAGTGGAAGTATTAAAAATACAAAAATTCTAATATTTTTTTTATTTTTTAAAATTATGTTTACTTATGACTAACATTCCTCTTTTGTGTATCTATTGTATATCTATTGTATTCTTACAAACGTTATTTAATAATTTTTCAATTAATTCATGTGAGATTTTTTAAAAAGATATTAACTACATTATAGGAATAAGAATTTATAATTTACTTTAAATTCTTATAATCCATAATTTTTTAATTATGGAGATTATGGTAATTCTCTTGTGTCATACATATTCTTATTAATTTGTGTTTGATGTATGAATTATAATGTAGAATCAACATGATTGTAGTTGATTGTATTACATGTATAAAAAAGTTACATTTGAATAGAATTCATGTTACAATTCAAACATGGAACACAAATTAATAAGATTATGTCTGCTATGAAGAATTTCCATAATCTCAATAATTGAAAATTGTATGAATCATAATATTTTAGAGTAAATTATAAATTTTTATTTGTATGATGTAGTTAATAAATTTTAAAAATATCTAACGTGAATTAATTAAAAGAATAGAAAATAAAGTTTGTTAGAATGCAAAACATAGCTACAAGAGGAATGTTATTTATAAGTAAACATACTTTAAAAAATTTTTAAAAATATCAGTTTTTTGTGATTTTTTTGATACTTATGGGAGGCTCTCTCATATTTTGTATTTTTTATATATTTATTTATGTTTTAAATTTAAGTATTTATTCTTGAGTGTCAATTATGCATAATAAAATATGCTTTTGAAATTGTATTAGATTTAGTTGAATTATAATTTATTTTATCCAATTATTTTGATGATTATGAATAACAGTTGCACCAATTTTTAGATAAGAAAGAGAAATTTGATTTAAGTGGTTTGGTCATATTCTTAGGAGACCAAAAAATACACTAGTAAGAAGAGGAGAATTAAGTATTATAGAAGAAATTAAAAGAAATAAAGATATACTTAATATTATTTGGTTAGAAATTATAAGAAAATATTTAAAATATGTAAGTTAACCAAAGATTTGATTATAGATAGAAATATTTGGAAGAAGAAAAGGATTCTTGTGAGTTGTGGTTGTAAAGTTAGAATGTCCTTTTTCTGTTTTTAACAACATTGATTGCACCAACAGCCACAATCAAATGTGTGCATTGTGGGATTTTCACACTTGATGTTCTTGATTGGCATATGTTAACTAAGTTGTGTTCTTTTGCTAAATTCTGAACTATCTTAGGGTACATTGGCAGCTGCAAGAAATGCTGCTGCTTTTGTTCGTGGAGATGATGTAATGCACAAATTATTTACAGAACTTGCGTATCGGTACAGGTAGTGTGTTAATTGATCAGATTTGATATTTCTCATTATAAAGTCCAAGTGATCAGTTATTCTTGGTCTTTAAAACTTATCTGTGCCTTCAACTTTCAAGCCATTTTCAGGAATAGAGCCGGTGGCTATACAAGAGTTCTTCGAACAAGGATACGACAAGGGGATGCAGCCCCTATGGCATATATTGAGTAATTTCCTTTGGCTTGAAACTCATTTATATTTTTTTGGAGAATTTGAGTAATTAATTCTTAAATATTTTTATCATATTAATACCAAAGAAATCTAAAGCATCAAAGTGGATACAACCTTTATGGTATATACAACAACAATAATTTGAGTTATAATCCCATTACGTGTGATCAGCTGTATGAATTTTTATTCTAAGTCTATCTATTACCAAATCTTCTACTAAATTACATAAATTTAAATCTTTTCATACAATTCATAACTAAGTTGTTGTAGGCCTATCTTGCTTCTTTTAATTTCTTCTAGATTAATTAATTCTCTTCTAATTGGTGTATTTTTTTGGTTTCAAAGGATTATGGCCAAACTACTTGAGTTGAATTTTTCTTATCTTTGATAGGTGTCTATTTTATTCTTGATAAAATCATTTTTTAGTTTATACCTTATAATATTACTATTCACCTATCTAAATATACACATCTTAGCAATACCAACTCTTTGCATATGCTCATATTTTATAATTTAATATTTTGAGTCATAAAGTATAATTGGGTGAATGGTATGGAAATTTCTTTTTAATTTTAAGGGTATCTTCTATCACATAACACTCTAGAAGCATTTCTTTGCTTCTACCATCCTACTTTAATCTTATGAATGACATCTTAATTTTTCCATCACTACTTATTATAGATCTAAGTATTTAAAAACTTACTTTTATGAATTTCATGATGTTTTTGAACATATGCCTCTATCATTATTGCTATTATCACATAAAATTAAATTTTTGATAAATTACATAAATTTAAATTTTTTCTTACAATTCTTAACCAAGTAGTTTTAGACCTATCCTACTTAATTTCTTCTACACTAATTAATTCTCTTCTAATTGGTGTATTCCTAGGTCTTCTAAATTATGACCAAACCACTTAAGTTGATTTTGGAATATTTTATCTCTGATAGGTGCAAAAATTCTATTTTATTCCTGATAAAATTGTTTTTTAGTTTCTTTTATAGTATTACCATTCATTTATCTAAGTACACACATTTTAGTAACACTAACTTTTTATATATGCTCATATTTTGCAGTTTAGTATATAGAATTTTCCTTTTAATTTTAAAGGCATTCTTTATCATATAACACTCTAGAAGTATTTTGTTCTGCTTCAACCATCTTATTTTAATCTTATGAATAACATCTTGATTTTGACATTACTATTTATCATAGATCCTAAGTATTCAAAATCTTGCTTGTATATATTCAGTTTTGGACTTAATTTAAATCCTTTGGACTCTTAAGTGTCTCTAGCATATGTTGAGTTAATTTCCTTAGGCTTGAAATTCATGTACCTTTTTTGGAGAAAAGAAGGCAATACTCAAATATTAATCGTTGCAAATTTGTAGGTTCGTTGACAGGGAAAATGAGCTCCGAGAGGCAAAACCTGCCATTCCTCAGCCACCACAAAGATCTCCACTTGATCCTTGGACAAAATCTCGTGCTTGTAGATACTGGGCACCTCCCACGGAGGATAAAAAGTCTGGGTCCGAAAGTCAGGAATGATCTTTGCCTTTGATTTTATTTTTTAGATGTCACATGCTTCTTATACCGAAATTTTGTTGCGGTATAACGACTGCTATGCCCATGATGTCAATTTTCACCATTTAAGTTGGTTGGTATACGTGATGCATATCTTCCACAGGATATATATATCTTCCGAGCAAAATAATGATTGAATTCCATGTTTTGAAACGTTGGAAGAGTGGGTGTTGTACTAGTCTTGCTTCTGTTCTTGCACCAAGTTTATGATTGAACTCCATGTTCTTCGTGGGAAGATGGCTTTACCTTGCCAGTGGTCATTTCTTTCATGTTAACTTGTGATCGAAGTGCTCCAAGATATGGCTAAGCGTATGATGCTTCCATTTGTTTGTTAAATGCCTTAAAATTCATCTTTTCCTCCTCTATGTGCTGTTAAATCTGTATGCCAATGTTTGGTAGAGAAGGATTTATGTCAATGTTTGTGTGTATCATCATATTGCTTGGTATACTTGATAATTTACAAAAAAATTGATATATTGAAAATACTAATAATAACATATGTTCTTGTTCTTACTCTTTGTCCTCTATTAACATCTTCAATCTCTTTCCACGTTCATTTGTATCCATAACTACTAAATAAACCAAACACATACATTACAATAGTTTATTAGAATGTAATATGACGTAACATTCACACATAGTTAATTAGTAATATAATTGCACAATTTAACAATGTAACATAACAATGTGATAATAAGAATGCAATGAGATTTGAAATAATTTCAATTGATGATAATGTCAAATAACATAGTGAGATACGTAACAATAACATCAATCTTAAACATAACAAATTATCTTAAGTTGTGTTTCAATTAATTCAGCCACATTGTTGTTAGTAAGGCACAAAATTGACGTTTCATGACATCATTTTGTAACAATGTCAGTGCTCTATACATTTCAATCTTGTTAAGGCATTCAATTGTAAGCAATATCCCTATCACTTCAACATCTCCTTGGGGAAGTTGTTGCTTTAACATTTGATTTCTATCTTTTTCAGTTTCAGACATTTCCTTCGTAATTTTTAATCTTTTTGCACAACTTTGGTTAAATTTGTTGAAGAAATCTAACATGACATTAGTCATGTCATTCATACTATTTGCCATTATTTATTGAAACTCTACATGAGGCCTTGCCCATTTTCCTTGTTTCTTCCCTTCACTGGAAGGTGTTAAAGAGGGTGTACGTAGATCAACCTCATTAATGGAAGGTATCTGCGTACACATTGGTGTGAATGATTCGAACATATCATTATTGTCATTTTGTTCACTATGAATATCTATTGCTTGAAAATTGCTTACTCCTGTAGCAGTAGTCGACTCAAATAAGATGTAAAACTGATCATAAATATGACATGTTTTCCCTTTGTATGATGCACATTCAAGATGTTTCTATTAAAAAGAAAAACATATCAGCTATGTTCTATATAACAACAAAATCATTATAACTTATTACGGAAAAAATATAAAACTAACCTCAATGAAAGCATCCCATATTTCATTTGGAACATCTGTATGTCCATGAACAAAATCTCAACCCCAACCACTTGAACCTGTTACGATTTTGTTATAATTTTTATACATTACTCACCACGCCTTCATGTGACTGTTTACATTTTTCCTTTCCAAATTATGTCCTATTTTCTCATTATATTGTTGGATTACTTCATTCTATGTCTCAAGCTTTATTTTTCCATCATGTGCCTTTCCATTCCCTTCTTTAAGAATATCACATGATATGTCTAATATCATTTCATCTGCCTTGACATTCTATGTAATGTAAGTTCTTGTCAGTTGCTTTCTCTTATCATTGGATGTCATAATCTACTCACGATAAATACAAGATACATGTAAATTGTAACATAATTTACCAAACAATGATATTATTATTATATAAAAAATAAAGTACAAAGATCCTGATGTACAAATAAAGTACAAAGATTATTATTATACCTTTACTTGATCTTCCCTACTAATATATATGCCATATGTTTCATGGAATTTCAATTCTCATAACATCTTAACATTAACCATAATAAAAAATTAAACCTTGTTGAAGTAAAATTGATAACATCAACTAAATTTACTTGCAAACGATCGAACGTCGGAGGAGAGGAGAGAGTGAATGCACAAAGGGGGCGAGGTCGACGAGCAATGCACGGGGAGAGGGCGAACATGCGGAGGCCGATGAGCAATAGACAGGAAAGGGGTGAATGCATGGAGGGGGCAAATGCATAAAGGGGGTGAGCGACGAACGTGTGGAGGTCAACGAGCGATGGACAGGGAAGGGGCAAATGCATGGAGGGGGCAAGAGGGCGAACGCACGAGCAGAAAGGTTCAAGCAGAGAGGGATGTGCAAGAAAACAGTTTTGGAGGGGGAAAGGTCAGAAAGTTAATTCCAATTTGATATTTATACTTGTTGCAAATGAGGAAATTTTTTTCCCATTTTCTAAGTGCACAAATACTTGAAAAATTGGAAAAATATTTTTCTTTTTTTCAGAAAATTATTTTCCAAGTACACAAACACCCCCTAAGTGTCCTTCGTTTTCTCTTCAAATTTCTTTACTTGAATTATACTTGTGATTTTTGTTCAAATATGAAATGATAGAAATTCAATATGCAATGAAAAATGAAAATAACAAGAAATAAATTTATAGTAATGTGTTTGTGTATGTAATAGAAATAGACAAATTTAAAAATTAGGTGTTTGCATAGATATAAGAATTTGTAAAAATTGAGCTTCTAGAAAGTAAATAATTTTACAAATTAAGATGATTAATCTTATACTTTTAATAAATAATATTATTATACATTAAAACTTATAATATACATTAAATAATATGCTTTCTTAACGTAAATAATAATAATATTGGGAGTGGAGTGGGGCTTTTTTTCGATGAGATTTTGACTCCACAAATGGTTAAAAGGTGGGAATTCAATTCACGTCATTTCATTTTTCACTGATTCTTGCCAATTCTGTGTAGAAACCCCTTCAAGTATACAAGTGAGTCTTGGCCAAACGTACACTTCTTCCCATTCAACAAGAGATGTTGGCTCTACAATACTTCAAACATAGCCTCTAAGTGGGTTATGTGATCCTATGGTCTCACTATAAACTAAAACATCATCAAGGTAGACAATTATGAACCTGTCAAGAAAGGGCCATAGAATGTTGTCCATGAGTCGCATGAATGTCATTGGTGCATTACTTAATCTGAATGGCATACATAATGCACCACTCATACAACCTTTGTTGCATCTTAAATGCAGTCTTCCAAGTGTCCTCTACTCTCATACAAACTTAATGATATCTACTCTTCAAGTCAAGATTGGAGAAGATTCATGCATGCTTCAATTGATTTGGTAGATCATTGATACGTGGTAAGGGTTATCAATTCTTCACGTGATCTTGTTGAGAGCCCTATAGTCGATACACATCTTCCATCCTCCTCCTTTGGTATTAACACCACTGGTGTATAGGCTGTACAACTGGGTTGTAAAATCCCCTTGTCAGCAAGAATTTCTTGGATCTGCCTCTTGATTTTTGTGTTCTTTATCATGAAATAATGATACTTAGGTAGACTTGGTAAGATGACCTCCATGTGTAAAGGTTTCTCATGTTCAACACTTCGAGAAGGTGGCATTCCTACAGGCTTGTGGTATAAGGTGTTGTACCTTTTTTATCACTGTGCAAGGTCCTCAAGTATGCATGTGCTTGCACAACAACTACTAGTGAAAACTTGAGATCTGGAGGCGAACATAAACCAGGAACACTTTTCAACTCAAACTGGGTGTGGAGGAACCACGGAAGATTGAGCGAGAGGTTGGAAGAGTGCAAACAGAGGTAGACATGAAAAATCTCCAAAATCTTATTCATTGGATTAGGGTGTCTGCAAAGAGTAAAAATGTTTTTATACAATCAGTGTTGGATTCGGTTCACCAGAGGATCTAAGGTCTGGTGTTACAAAAGCAACAAAAGATAGAAAACAACCGAAAACATACAACAGTAACCTGAAAAATAAGAGAGCAGAAAAATAAAGTTCTTCAACACTCCCCATTAAATTGGAGAGTAAATATTTACTAACCCCGGTTTACCAATGAAATGTTGAAATGACGGTTTGCTTAGGATATTAGCAATCTGCTTATATGTTGGAATATGATGCAATTTGATAATACCTGCAAGATACTTTTCACACACAAAATAATAGTAAATTTCCATGTGTTTCGTTTGCTCATGAAAAATTGGGTGTTTGGCTATCTGCACAGCAACTTTATTATCACAATGTATAGGTACTCCATTTTCCTGCAAGACATTAAAATCAGATAACAATTGTTTCAACCAAATTATTTCGTTGATAGTAACTGCAAGAGCCCTATACTTTGCTTTCGCTGATGACCTAGCCACAACATTTTGTTTTTAAGATTTCCATGAGACTACAGAAGTTCCAACAAAGATACAAAAACCTGTGGTTGATCTTCTAGTGAAGGGACACCTAGCCCAGTTAGGATCACAATATGCATGCAAAACAAGTTCATTATTCTTGCGAAATAAAATTCCTTTTTCTGGGCAACTTTTGAGATAATGCAGGATTTGAAGCACTCCTTTCATATGAGCCTCAGTAGGTTTCTACATAAATTGGCTAAAGAAATGGACAACAAATGCAATGTCAGGCCTTGTAACTGTTATGTAAATAAACCTACCAATTAGTCTTTGGTATCTACTAACATTAGTAAAATCATCATGCTGATTAAAAAATCTGAGATCTGTATTGACAGGAATATCTTTTAGTTTACATCCCAATAAACCAATGTCTTTCAGCAAATCTAGAATATATTGCTGCGGTGAAATTAAAATCCCAGTTTCAGATTTGACTACTTCAATGCCCAAAAAATATTTAAGTTCTAAATTTTTAATCTTGAACTGTTTATCAAGAATATGCTTTAGATGACATATTTCTTTTTCATTATCCCTAGCAATAATCATATCATCTACGTATACTAATACAACAGTGAATGAAGATGTATCTTTCTTAGTATACAGACCGCATGTAATCAGCATTAGATCGAACAAAATCTAACCTTTCAAGTGTTTTAGTTAGTATGAGGTACCAATTCCTTGAAGACTGCTTAAGCTCATAGAGAGATTTCTGCAAAAGGCACACTTTATCCTCCCCCTTAGATTGAATCCTAGGGGAAGGGTCATATAAACTTTCTCATAAAAATCACCATGAAGAAAAGCATTATTTACATCCAATTGGTGCATATACCACCCTTTAATAGCAGCAACAGAAAATAACATTCTAATGGTAGTGTGTTTAACCACAACAAAGGTTTGTGGTTACACCCTTCAACCAATTTATATGGGAGTTTATGGTTGCACTCTCCCAACAACTAAGGATTTTAGGTTGAATCCTTCAACTAACTAAGGATTTAAGGTTGAATCCTCTAACTAACTAAGGATTTAAGGTCGAATCCTCCAACTAACCAAAGATTTAAGGTCGAATCCTTCAATTAACATCACACCAAGAGTTTATGGTAGAACCCTCCAACCAACCACTCCAACATGAAGCAAAAACACACGTCCAAACCAACAAGGAAAACAAGAACCCGATCCCTATGATCGAAACACAAACGAAATCACCTCGAATGATGCATTGAATTGAGCTTTAAGTTTTGACACCTTCAAGATCACCTTCCTCTAGATCAACGATGGCCTTTGTAACAAGTCTAGACGTGAGAGCACAAGTCGTGAAGAGTAAGTGCACGAGTCGTGTAAAAGGGATGTGAAAAAGTGGTGAAATGATCTTATAGCGTTATATTGAGGCCAACAAGGAAAACAAGAACTGATCCCTACGATCGGAACAACTAAGGTGATGTTTTCATTTAAGGTGAGACTGACAACTACTAAACTAGGCAAAATCGTTATAATATTTTTTCAAATCGTTATACCGATTTTACAATTTAAGCTATATTTTGGATGAATCGTTGTATCGAACTTATGTGCCGAATATAAATTTGTTATAATATTTTTCCAACCATTATAACGATTTTCTTATGTGCCTAATCTTGGATTTTGAATCATCCGGAATCAAATCTTAAACGACTAAGTATTTCAAAAACTTTCCTAAGTAATTATTGATTCAAGAATCACTATAACATTTTTGTGAAATTGTTATATTGATTTTCCTAGATATTCAAATTTTTGAGATTATTTTTCTAAATGAATATCTTATTCAAAAACTTGCCTAAGTGTCAATTTGAATTCAAAAATTGTTATAACATTTTTGTCAAATCGTTATATTGATTTTTCTAGATATCTTAATTTATGAGATATGTTTCTAACGAAATATTTTTCAAAAAGTTTCCTAAGTGTCGAGATAAAATCAAAAATTGTTATAACGTTTTTGTCAAACCATTATACCGAATTTCCAGGAGGTTCAGTCATGTGATCTAGTCATAAGAACAGATGATTTTGGTCTGTGAATGTTTTAATAGGTATGAACTTAGATCTAAATGAGTAATTTATACTAGTGTTTAAATCTTTTTGAGTGTATATTTGTGCTCATGGCTTGTTTTTATTGTCTTCATTATTTTCATCTTTGATTCTTGGAATTTCTTTGGCTTTATAACTTCATGTAAATCCTTCATTTCTTCATGATTTCTTTCTTTCATTCCTTCGTAACTTTATGACTTTGAATCTTTATCTTCCTCATGACTTTATGACGTTGTATCTTCATTTCCTTTATGCCAAAGTTGTTTGAGATCATCAAAAACTATAGATGGTGAGTTCTCAATACAATGCATCTAGTTTTGCATCCATAGCACTTTTCCATCATTCATCAACTACTACCTCTTAATAGCTTTGAGGTTCATGATGATGCAAAAGAGAAGTAGTAAAGGCAAAATGATTAGAACCTAATTTATTTAAGCAGATAAAATCTGAAAGAGGATGCTATGTAGAACAGACTGGAACAAATGTAATCTTTAAAATAACTAAGTTTATGAGTTGACCTAATTGACCTCCTGAGTGGCAATATTTCATTGCCATCATCAAGAGGTCTTCCAACATCTTCAAGCTCTATTTCATCATCCTGTTTTGATCCTCCAGAAATGTCTTCAGAATGTTAGTCTTCTCCTGTATCATCAACCTCATTTTGATGCAGCACATTGTCAATAATGGATCTTCAACAGGAGTTGAATTCTGAGATATTGGAGGAAAATCGTAATAAAGTTCAAAAATAGGAATATTACCTGTAATGCAGCCTCCTTATTTTTCTCTTTGAAAGGATAAACATCTTCGTGAAAAATAACATTTCTACTCACAAATATTTTCCCTGTTTCCAAATCTAGAAGCTTATACTCTATTTGAGCAAAAGGATATCCAATAAAAATACTCTTCATTGCCCTTTTGTCAAATTTATGCCTAATGTGGTTATTGAATGCATATGCAAGACATCCAAATGACCTCATATGACAGTATTCAAGAACAATCTTATGTAAAACTTCAAAAGGTGATTTATTCATTTAAACTTCAGTCGGCAGTCTATTTATAATATATGTAGCTATAAGAACACATTCACTCCAAAAATGCAAAGGCAAATGAGCAAGAAATCTAATAGCTCTAGCTATTTCAAGTAAATGTTTATCCTTTCTTTCAACTATATCATTCTGCTGGGGTGTATTCACAAGATTTCTGATGTATATGCCCTTTTCATCAAGTAATCATTTCATTTCTACAGAAGTGAACTCAGATCCATTGTTACTTCTAAGAATTTTGACATTGGTATGTATTAAACTGATTATTAACCATAGCTAGAAAATTCTTAACATGCATGAAGGTTTCAGATTTATTTCTCTTGAGAATAGTCCATGTGCATCTAGAGAAGTTATCTACAACTGTAAGAAAGTAACTAAAACCAATATGTGAAAGAAAAGAAAACTTCCACCATATATCACAATGTATCAAATCAAAAACCTAGATTGACTTATGTAACTAGAAATGAAAGACAATCGATGAAGTTTGGCCAGAGGATAGAATTCACAGGTTTTTACAACATTTTCATCCTTCATGGGTAAAGAATGTAAAATTCTATCATTTAATGTGTGACCCAGGCATTTATGTCAGATGTCTCCACTAATAGCAACTAAAGCTTGCACATGTTGGTGTTGTGTGACCAGAATGTACAGCTGATTAACATGCCTGTCCACTCCAATCGTTTTCTTTGATTGAAGGTCCTGAATGTAACATATATCCTAATAAAATATCACAAAACAATTAATCTGATTTGTAAGCTTACTGATTGATAACAAATTAAATTGAAAATATGGCACATATAATACTTTTTCATTCCATTAATGCTAATTGAGTTTCCATTTGGCAGTTTAATAGTTTGCATTTCATTCAAATTTTTATTGCAACACATATGGTCTGTTGCACTAGTGTTTAATATCCAAATGTCTTTTCCTACTGTAGCAAACAGAATTGTAATATGTCTAGCAAAATTTTCAAGTTTGTGGGAACTAGAGCAAGATTTTATACCTGTCATATTAACAATGGACTGATTAGTAGGTGGAGCTTCATTAAGGATGGCCAAAATCTGGTTATACTATTTAGCTGTAACCTAAGGTGACTGCATGTCCTTGCTATCATCTTTATCAGCTATGGTTGCATTAACTTGTTGTTTTGGTCCTTGCTACTTTCTAGGGAAGACTTTATGCAACTTGTGATCCAGTGGGAAGCCAATTATCCAGTAGCACCTGTCTGCAGTGTGACCACTATTTTCACAATAAGTACAAATTTTTGTTTTGTTTCATCATCTATTGTTTTTGTTTTTTCTATATAATTGGACTTAAAGTTTTGATTTCCTTTATTTGTTGCCATGGCAACACTATCAGTGCTATGATGATGTGTGCTTGCAACACATCACGTTGCTTCTCTTTCTTGAAGAACAAAATTGTAAACCCTATTGATGTTAGGCAAGGGATTCATCAGAAGAATCTATCCTCTAAAGCTAGAATATGTGTTATTCAACCCTATCAAAAATTGTATCACTTTATGATATTCTTCCTTTTCTCGGTATGTGTTGGACTCCATACATTTGCAATTCGGATGAAAATCATAAGTCACAAGTTCATCCCAAAGAGTTTTAAGCCTAGTATAATAGGCACTAATAGACAAGTTGTTCTGTTTCATATTGAAGATATTTTTCTATATATTAAAAATTCTTGGAGCATTGTTTTGAGAAAATCTCTCATGAAGATCTTTCCATATATCCTGAGTAAGATCTTTATAAGAAACACTTAGCTATCTCAGGTTCAAGACAATTAATGATTCAAGAGATACCATATCATTACACCTACTCCATTGATGATGTTTCCTAAGATCTGTCTCAATGGAAGGTTGTATGACACTTTCATCAACAAAGCCATACTTATTCTTAGAGTTAAGAGTTATTTTCATTAACCAGCTCCATGTAGCGTAGTTCTCTCCAGTCAACTTTTTGGAAATGATTGCAAAACCAGGGTTATTTGAGCTACTTAGGGTGAATGGGTCATATTCAGGTCCCTCACCACAGAAAGCACTAGAAACACTGCCTTCATTCTCCATTTAGTCAAGCTGATACAAAGAACTTTCAAGAAATGTGGACAGGCCTGAGCTCAAGAAGTCCAAGAAACTAAAACATGCAACAAGAAACAAGCATGCTAAATATATACTAAATTTTTTAACAATAAACTTCATTCTTCATGAATAATCATGCATGCATGATATGCAATTTTTGTTTCATACGGATATGACTATTTATGCTATGCCTCTTCATGATGAACAACAAATAAGACCAGATCAAGTAATAATATGCAGTGGAAAATGTAAATCTGAAGAAAATATGGTATATCTGTGAATATATTTGTGAAACAAAGATGTATGTGGTAGATCAGACGAAATATTTGAAGATTCGAAAGAGATGTAGCCGATCTGGTGAAATACTAAGAAGATCTCATGAAGATAAACTCAAGAATACCAATATCTCAAAAAAGTTTTCGAGGCCAGAAAACACCAATAGCTCTAATACCATGTGAAAACTTGAGATTTGGACGCGAATACAAACCAGGAACATTTCTTCAACTCAAGCTGGACATAGAGGAAGCATGGAAGATCGAGCAAGAGGTCGGAATAGCGCAGACAGAGGCAAATGCAAAAAATCCCCAAAATCTTATTCACCAAATTGGGGCATCCGCAAAGAGTAAAAATGTTTTTATACAATCGATGTTGGATCTGGTTCACTCGAGGATCCGAGTTCCGGTATTACAAAAGCAACAAAAGATAGAAAATAATCGAAAACATACAACAACAACCTGAAAAATAGGAGAGCAGAAAAATAAAGTTCTTCAACACTCCTACCTCCCTCGATCAATAGACATTAACTTTAGTTGCTCGAGCTTCATCTTCAATGACTCAAACCCTCACGAGGA
>JAMKPZ010000757.1:0-80517 GCA_024699675.1 Amphibolis antarctica
TGAATTAAAAGACCGGCGTTTTAACAGTCACACGTGAAGTTAAACAGAACGACAAATGGAAAATAATCGATTGAAAAGTGAGTGTTTTAAAATATTTAATGAAAATAACTTTTCAGTAATCGGTTAAAAATCTTTAATAAAATTCACTCTAATATTTAAGTTAAAAAATATCCACAAACATCTTTCAAATTTAATCACCGTATTGCTAATTAATGAAAAATTAATTATACACACATGAATGAATTGTTTAAGTTAAAGGACAGAGTGTTTTTAAATTTCAGCTGCAGCATGAGAGAGTGTGTTTTTAAATTTCAGCTGCAGCATGAGAGAGAGTGTTTTTAAATTTCACTTGCTGATGAGAGAGACTGCTTTTAAATTTTAGCTGCTGTAGGAGAGAGAGTCTTTTTAAATTTCACGTACATGAGAGTGTGTGTTTTTAAGTTTTTCAATTTCAACCGTCGATCTCACGATCGACGGACGCCTACAGAAGTCGTGCCCTCTTGTTTAAAATATATAAATGTTGATGTAATGAAAGACATGATAACAAAATAATGAGAAAAGTAGATTGAAAAATGTAAAGTTAGTGATGGAAATTAAGAGTATTCTTGGAAACTGGGAGTGACATTTGTGAACGGAACCTTAACTTTAGAATAGACCTTGTAGTTCTTAGATTGATATTATAGTTACATTTTGAAGAAATAACACTTAAAATAAGAAGTGGTCATTTTGGAGTAGCAATTTTTTTAAAGTTTCTATTTTACATTTAAAGGATTTTTATCAACAATGTTTTTAACAATGTTTGGAGAGTCAGTTTTATAAAAAATGTTCTTAAAAATGTGTAAAAAATTTACAAACTTCATGTTTTATCATTTTATATTTAAATAAATAAATATTTATTATAAAATTTATTTATTTAAATATTCTCACACATTTATTATATACTGTAGGATTAGCGGATGCAGAAGAATAATAGGTGGGATGAGATAGTAGCGTCTTTGGATCGGTAAAAAGGAAATGTGACTTTCCTCGAGGATAAGAGTAATTATGGAAATGCAACAAAATCAGACGAAAGCTGCAAGATTTGATGAAAGTTGTGAGATCAGGCGAAAGTTACGAGGTCACGAGCGGAGGTACGAACGGTTTGTTTCAGGTACCATATATGTTTGCTGTTCATCGTAACATGCTCTTTGAAATATTTTTTTCCACTTTCGAAATGGTAAGATAGGAAAAACAAATGTTACCCGTAAATATGTTTGTTTATATCACTTTTAAACAACTGCTTCAAGAACCTCTCCCATGGAAATGCTGATTTCAGCACTGTGATAAAATTTTTCTAAATAAAGTTTCTCAACCAAGAGAAAAGTTTCCCTCTTTCGGAAGTATTTTTTTTTTAAAAAGTACTTCAAAATTTACCGAATATTACAAATATCACTGTCTAGATAAAAATTTTACCACGCTATATCTAAACCACAGTTAAATCTCTCTCTCCGCCCTCGACCGTGTCATCTATCCATGGCGGCGATATCCACGGACCTGGCCACGGCCTTCTTCGGCCTTGCGAGGCGCCGCGTGACATTCCGGCTACCATCGGCACAATCCCTCCCACTCTTTTACTCAAGGTCGAGCTCCGGCCTCTCCTCCACTCTCGCTGCTGCTGCTTCTTCGGCGTCCCACTCTGGCGCCTTGCGTGCTGTTTCCCCGGGAGGGACACGGTGGCGAGGGGTCCGGAAGTTCGCGGCATCTGCATCCACCGTCGAGAGTGAGGAGGGTTCTGAGATTACGACCACGCTCCCGCCCGATAATCGCATTCCTGCTACCATCATCACTGGGTTCCTTGGTTCGGGAAAGGTACGAAAGTTTTTGGCTTGATGAAATTCTGCTTCTTTGCGAATCCGTTAGTAGAGATAGTGTGAAAAGTGTAGACTTGCTGAAGTGGCGAAATGTAAGATGTCGTAATTTAAATTACGTTTTCTATTATATAAGAGAGTCACCTTCAAAATTACTCATGGCGAAATAGAATCACTAGAAAAACTAAAAAATCATACGTTATACCTTTGGGAATAAATAGTTACCAAATTTTACGCTCTTCAATCACCACAAAGATTTTTATGGTCATCTATTAAGAAGATATCACTGGTGGAGCGTCAAAGTGAGATTGCCATCCAACTTACCTTGTATTTTTATGTTTCCATTTCAATCATCATTTGGTTACATCAATGATATTATCATTACCTTTTGAATATTTATTGCCAATATAATGTTTCTCGTAAAGGAAGGATGCATAAAACCCAATTGAAGCATAAGAAAGACATTTTGAGGTTAAAAAACCATTTTCCTTTTTGTTCTCCATCTAATATGGGTGATAAGAGCTCATCCAAGGGGGCTTAACCATTTACCTTTATCACCAAGTCAAATGAAGTAGTGTTGATCATATTAAGATTGCATTTGTTTGGAAATGGAGTCGCTCTACATAGTGTGGGAGTGGTGTGTGCATTGCTTCTTCTGACAAATGCAATTACTCTGCACAGATGAAGAAGCAGATAACCTCTGTTCATTAAAGATGAAAATGGGAGCAAGTTGGGAGTGGTGCATGAATAGCTCGGTAGGAAAGTTTTTTTGATCCCATCTTAAAAAGGCTTATTTATCATTGATTAAAAAGGTATATACAAAATAATATCAATTCATACCATTCAAAGTGACATTCCGGATTCACCCAATCTCCCAATCTCCATCTGCGAAATTTTTACTCATTCGGAGACAGTGGTGAACAATTTGTGATCAGATGGTGTGGCACTCCAAGTAAGACAGGTGAACAATGTGCAATCAAGTGGTGCAGTGAATGGTTTGTGACCAAACAGTGCAATGTAGAGCAGCAGTTTGCCATATTGGAGATCTGGAGCCATGGTGCAGTATCCATTGCATTTCCTAACATTGGAGGTTATGGTTTCTTGAGAAGTTCTTTGCTGGCTTCATGGGTGGCAGCCCTCTACTCTTTCCCCCTCCGTCCTTTCCATCTGGTAGCATACGTGAGGGTAGATTGGGAAATTAGTATCACTGCTCTTAGTTGTTTTCATTTGCAAACAAGTGTTGTCTCATCCACTCCAGTCACCATTTTGCACCATGCCTGCCATCACTGTTACAGTGACAATCCGAAGACCTCGCTCCCTGCAAACAAACATGCTCTAGGTTGTTCAATATTTATGCTTGCTTACCATGGAGTTGATATGTTTGATTTCTATTCAACACTTTCAAAATTGGACTAGACATGGGGCCTTTTTCGTATTTGATCTGGTTCAAAAATTGGACTAGATCTATGCTTTAAAGCTTTGATTCTTATAAATACAATACCTCTACCTTGGATCTGAATAACAATGATCTAACCATTCTACATTTCATTAGCTGACCAATGCCTCTGACATTCTAAAATATGATCTCATCAATGTCTGCTAAGTAGGCCCTAAGAGAATTGGACCAATTCTTTGTTGACAAATTTAGCTTTGTTGCCAAGACGCAAGCCCATTTTCTTGGTCACCTCCTCAAAGTAGTAATAGTCTAACCGAACATAGACTCTACTTAAATTGGCTTTGTCAAGAAAGCGATGTACCTGTACCCTCTTTTTCCTTTTAAAATACACCTCCTTCATTGATGAAGGGTCTCCCCCCTACATTGGACACACCACCCTCTATAAGCCTCACCTCTAACCCACCAACCCCACTCTCCTCCGGATCCACTCTATTTACAACACATTATTTTCTAGGGTATCCTATAAAATAGAACAAGGTAGACAAGCATCTTTAAATGAGTGATACAATTACCCATGTTGACTAGTCTTTCCTCAAGCCTGTGCAAACCTTACTTGTCTGTACAAAAATCTTACTCAACTGTTAGATCAGTGGAAATAGATTTTGTGAATTGATTTAGGGATCCCACTAGTGTAGAAACTTTTCCATCAACCATCCCACCTGTAGCTTCCTTGAACAATAAGGACAACAGCTGGTGATGGGCCTTGAGATCAATGTGATGCCCAGTGACATTCGTGCATTCCTCCTCCATAGGAAACCATGGGGTTTCATGCATCCATGTCAGCTCAACATTCTAATTCAGCACCTCTAGTTCAGCACTAGTGTTTGGTTGCTTTGAGCCATCGTTGTCAGCCTCTTACTGCAAAATAGAATACATGGCCTCATCCAACTTAGCCAACCAAGCCACCAACTAAGGTTGAAGCAGCCGCCCTTCACCATAGAGAGATCACTGGATTCATTGTGCCTATATTTGTGATGCTTCCCCTCTTCATTGACAAGAGATCACCTTGAGTAATGTGAGCCATCCACCAACACTCGCACCTTGAAAATTACACCCTCCACCATGGTTCCACCCTCTTCAGAAAATCTCTCCCTTAGCCAAGGATAAGGATATGTTTGTCATCATATGTACCGTTCCTGCCCTAAAAGAACCCGCAATTTTCCAGGAGAACTGGCTATAAGCCTGATCAATTAAAGGCTTCTTGCATGGAAAGGGATGTCAAAGATCGCAACCTGCCACTTTAGGACTACCACAATAACACACCAAGATGGAGACTAAGCTCTGAAGGAGATTTTACAACCATTGAATTACTTTGCTTGAACGTCCAACACTTCTTTTTTCAACACCCCATTACACAAGAGAACCCCCTTTGATGCACTTGTTCTTTTCAAATTCAAGCCACCCCCACCACTTTGAATGATACCAATTGTGCAAGTTACACCACTCAATTTCCCTATTCCATGACACCAAAGCTGCATTCTTCAACTTATCTTTCACGATTGCAGTGCTCGTCAATTCTGAGATTGAGTTGAGGGAGAGGACCAGGAGTGAAGTATTCTATTTCAATGTTCTGTTGCATGCTTAGTAGAGCATCTCTATAAGACAACCCATTAACCTGTTGCCTCAACTGTAGTTTCTGCCAATGACTGCCTACTATTGCATGAGAACAAGCATCCACCAGAGCCATTACACCAACAAAACCACTTTTACAGGCCACTTATCTGCAATGCCTTTTGCAGTGCTTCACAACTAGCTATTTTTGCAACCCTTGCTCTAATAGCCAAAGCCAAAGCATTTCAGAAAATTTTCATTAGCACCTGATGTGCCCACTCCTACCTGAATCTGCCACACCCTACACCTGTTATAGCTTATTGTCTGTAGTTGTCACACTTCCAACCATCATTGTGTCAGCTCTGATCAACACAAAGCAAGGATGATCCTCCTTCCTCCACCACAACTAGAACCAAGTCGTTGTAGAGCTTAAAAAAAAAAAGTTGTTGCAGAGCACCACACCAGTTGACTTCTTTTGGCCTCTGACCAACTATTGTTGACTCTTGTTGTCTTCCTAGTGGAGGATGACATTTGTTCAACATCTCACTAGCTTCTCCTAACCATAGTCTACTCATCATCACTTGATTCTCTCCTATGGGGGGACAATGCTTGTCCGATGTTTTATCTGCCATCCAAGTTTGCTTGATGTTACATCATTCAAGTTTTCTGCATTAGCTAATCACTGTCATGTTGATTGATTGTTTCTACTCATATATGACAACTTTCATTTATGAACAATGACATGCAAATAGTTTATTAGTTAAATTATTCATCAACACTGTCATGATTTTTGAAGCTAGCCATTATTTGCATGGTATCACTGATTTACTAAGGTAATGCTCTATTGCATTTGATACTTATTAGTCTTATTTGGATAAATATATCAGATTTTACTGCAATTTATGAGCAACATCATTCCTGTGATTTTTAATACCTTGAGCATGAATTCATTTTGGCTAACCATATAATATTCAACCTTTTTTTACACAGACAACACTGCTCAACCATATTTTGACTGCTGACCATGGAAAACACATTGCAGTGATTGAGAACGAGGTTTGTATGCTTAGATGTCAAACTAAAAGGGTAAATCCAATTCATGAGGCATTTGTAAGGTTTGAGAAGTGCCTAAGGATCTGCAGTCTTGTGTCCATTAATGGAGAGGATGCTTCTTACTATTTTAAATCATAATGTGCAATTTAGAAATTTAAGATGAAGCGACCTTATTTTTTTGATATTGGTATTGTTTTTACTTAGATTTGAACTTAAAGCTTTCTTCCCATATACATTTTATAGGACAAGAGAAGATTAACTATGCTATCTATTATTATGAAGTAACCTGATTGTTACGTGAAAGTTGATCCTTTATGCTTTGATGCCAATTTGCATTAACCATTTTGGAAGGAAAAGGTACATATATGGATAATATTATCATAATGAACACACATTTTGTATTGTGAATGGACATGTTTTTGTTTCTCAATATGTTATTGGCCATCTTTTTATGGATTATAAATTACGTTATATCAAACAGATGCTTATTTCCAGTTTGAAATATTACGTTAATTTGGAACTGGAACATTTTTCAATGGAAGGTGTTAAATGATATACAGTGAAGATTGAAAATATGCATGGATTTAAAGATGGAAACGAAGGCATAGACAGTTGAGTCCACTATTGCAATGTCTGCCTTGAATATCAAAACCTAATAGGTGCACTCACTTAAGTAAGTAGATGGCCTTTAGACACAGAGGATGAAGGTAGAACAACTGTGAGCAGGGGTTATTGACTAGAGAAATCTTGGAAGGGCTGCAATGTTGGTAAAAACGCCTGGCATGTTGATTGCTTGGATAAATTGTTGCATCCGGGAGATATCATCTGCATTTTTTTGTTGTTTGGAATTATTTTGGGCTTTATTTACCTTGCAAGATTTTTATATATCTATGGAAATCGGTACTTATTGATATTGTATCCATTTGATATCCCAAATCTTAGTTGCAATATTTGTTGCAAGAAATTAACAATTAATCATTAGCATATAGGATTCTTAAAAAACTGATTTAGAAGACTTTGGTGATGTGCTGCTTTGATGCACCATATCTATCATACCACTTTGATGTTGTCCATGAGTTAGTTTTGAAGTCATTTTTAAAATCATGATTGTTAGAATATTAAGATTATTTGTTGTTGCTTAAGTTTAATCCTACATTTTTTGTCTCGTATTTGTTTTACCTTAGGGATTGTCTCATTTAAAATTTCTGAAAAGTGAAGGTAGGATACTATGACTGTTGTGTTACTAATTTGTATCTTCTTGCTTCTGCAGCAACTATTTTCCACTTGGATATTGACAAATCCTCGTTTTACTGAAATTTTTCATCTTTAAATATTTGCAGTATGGTGAAGTTGATATTGATGGTTCCTTGGTAGTTTCTAAAACTACTGGAGTGGAGGATATAATAATGCTTAACAATGGCTGTCTTTGCTGCACTGTGAGGGGTGATCTTGTTAGATTGATTTCTGAGTTGGTTACCAAAAAGAAAGGGAAATTTGACCATATCGTGATTGAGACAACAGGTACTTCAATTATTTATATTTTAACAGCAATTGGAATTTTATTGCCCAAAAAAGGCATTGGGATTTTCCTGCAAATTTGTCCTTCATTGTTGTGGTCTTAGCTGAATTGTCGTATGAAAAAATCTTTGTGCATTCCTGAGCGTATCTTGTGTTTATTTTTTAGATTTTTCTTTTGAATGCATTTCTCCTGTTTTTGAAGTGTGCGAATCATGGATGGCACTTTGGTCTGCTTTCGTTAAGTTTGTGCTGCTACAGCTAAAAATGTACTTTCTCAGTGTTGTCTTCGCTGTTTTTATTTAATTTTTTTTTACACAATAATTTCATCTTTTTTGAGGTAAATGTGTCCTTTTAATTTTGTATTCATTCGATATTTTTTTCATCATTGAAACTACTAAGTAGCATGTGCATCTTTATTTGTCTGTTTTCATTAATTTGATGAATGCTAGAGAAAAATATTTCCATTATTTTTTTCTCAATGCATCTTATGACACTTATAATAATTATAACCTTATGAACTGTTTTTTGGTCATTGGTTATGATAAGTTGATAACCATATGCAGATATGGATATATGGGTAGGGATGCTTTAATTTTTCCAATTATAGGTTATAGAAAGGGTATGAGTCCAGAAAATAATTAACAAGGATACAGTAATAAAGAATGTGAAATAAAGTTAATGGAATGTGCACAAATAGTTGAGGGTCCATTGAAACGAGAGGTTTGTGAAAGTAAGGCTCAACTAAAAGGAGAGGGGAGTTCATTTTTTATTAATTTCAAGCTCTTTCTTGTCCAGCTTTAATCCCAGTTTTGGGAATAGGTATCAACATGTATTGCATTGTTGTCCAATCTTCCCATCCATTACCTGACTATTCAGAAGTCCAACACGTATTTTGATGAGGCTAAAATTATTGAGCTTCAGTTTCTATGGAAGGTGGTCACGAAGCAAATCTGTCTGGTTGCCACTCGTGGGACAAAGCATACCGACCAAAGTGGGAAAGTGGGGGGATTCAAATTGCCTCTTTGTAGGTATTAATAAGAAGAACTCATATGGGTTTAGTCGTAAGGGACCTACTCTGTGTTTGACAGAGAAGATGACCATTCTTTGGAAGGGGACCATAGAAGTGGAAGGTATCTAGGTGTGGCTCATCTCTGGTATTAGATAATGGTGAATGAGCAAGTTTCTAGTGAGGTAGGTGAATCCTTGATTGGTCAGATGTTCTCAGCATTAGCATGGGTTATTTCCATCACCTAAGTTTGTCTAAGAGTTGCAAGTGCTCCACAATCGGGATAATGTGGGACATTTGTTTTAGGAGGAACACGACTGCTATTGAATCTATTGTCTATATTAGCCTCTTTTCTACTATCTGTTGTACTGGTTCACCTCTTTTGTCTGCATGCTGCCCATCCCCTTCACCGTAGACATTTAAAAAAGGATTCTTCACTGACATGTACTGCTTCACCTCTGTTGCATTAGCATTGCAAAAAATGATTTTCCATCCCCTCCACTGTGGACATGTAATTCTTCCCTAGCAATGCCTGCTCAATTCCTCCAACATGCGTTGGAGTTTCTTTCCATCATTTTCATATTTTAATTCCACATTTTTTGAGGTTGATGACGTGGGCGGTAATTGCAAACAAATGGGTGAGAAGAAATCAACAACAAGGTTGTGGCTTGGATGGAAAATGAAAGGGGAACACCTTTATTTATATTTAAATTTTCTTGCTTATTTTAAAAAATATATATCAATTTATTAGTGGACTTTAATATTCATAAACATATTAAAAATATATAAAATATTTACAAATTGAATTACTAATAATTTTCTATTGCTAACTATGCACCATCTAGGTGTCACCTAGGCATCCAAGCTATTGTTAAATATCTCTTCTATTGACATATTCTACTCTTTGGGTATTTTGGTTAATCTTGAAAATTATTTATCTATGTTGGAATAGTCTCACATTAATTAAAATAGAGACCGAACTTGAGCTTATATGATGATGTACCTTTCATCTATGTTAGTTTTGAAATGAAATTTCAACCATCTAATTATTAGAAAAGTTTCAACCATCTATGTTAATTTAGAGAACTTCTCTTAAGGGTCCTCTTATATTATTATTATTAAAACTTAAATTTAATTATACAATTAGTTAATTTAGGGTATAATTTTCTATATATTAAAATTTCAACTTAATATGCGCTATATTTGATAATATATTCTGACTAACAAAAATTATAAGGAGATGAAAATTTTATCATATATTTATACTTATCTAACAATTTAATTCATATGGCTACTTATACCATCTCATGTATTATAAGGAGATATGTGCACGAATAATACCATGTCATGTAGCCTATATAATTAATGTTTGCTTCTTTTCTTCAGGTTTAGCAAATCCTGCACCAATCATACAAACATTTTATGCTGAGGAACAAATTTTTAATGATGTAAAGTTGGATGGAGTTGTTACTTTGGTTGATGCAAAGCATGCAGTCCTCCACCTTGATGATGTAAAACCCGAAGGAATTGTCAATGAAGCAGTGGAACAGATAGCATATGCAGATCGAATAATTGTGAATAAGGTAATTTTTCTTTGGATTTTATTTCCGGAAATAGAAAAATTTCTTCTTGGTTAGGCTTATCTTTACATATTTTCTTGGTTAGAAATACATTAAATTACATCATGTGGTTGGACGATGGTCTTCATGACATGCCAAGGTCTAGATGTGTAGGTCTGGTTCAAGAGGTTTTAAGGCATCCGAGAGTTAAGTTGGAGCTTGTTGGTTACTTGGTTGCTATTTAATAATAAAAAGGATATGTCTATAGCATCTAAATGGGTGTCATAATTTTTGAGTACTGTAACATTAGTCTCTATACTTCATATAGACACATTTATGGTGTGATTCATCATTATAAATTGACTAATAAATAATTACATCTTCTTGAGGGAACTCTGAGTACAATAGAAGCATCATAATGAAAAAACGTATTTACATGATTTTTCCTATTATGCCTTTACATATTTGATTTCAATATCCATTTTTAACTGCACCATCAGGAAAATCAGTAATGAAATGACAAGACAATGGAGATCAAGACTATAAAAGCAGTAGTTATCACCAAACAATATAGGACATGTTTTGGTGATAACTTTCTGTTGTTGTTGGAGCAAAGGCTAAGACAGAATTGTAAAAACTATTATGGTATTAAATTAATGAGTCATATTATGAAATTATGGGAAAGAATTATTGATCAAAGGCTAAGACATATAACTAAAATTACAAAAATCAATTTAACTTTATGTTGGATAGATCAATAATGAAACTTATTCATTTACTTAGACAACTAGTAGAAAATTTTAGAGTTAAAAAAATGACCTTTATATGGTTTTTATTGATTTAGAAAAAAAACTTATGATTGAATAACTAGATACCTATTATGGTGGGTTTTAGAAAGCAAAGTACCAATAGGATATATTGATAGTATAAAGGACAAGTATGAGAGAGTAGTTATTAGTATCAAAACTATAGAAGGATATATTAGGGAATTTTCTACTAAGGGTCCTCTTAAAGTTCATATTTATTTATCTTGGTTATGGATAAAATAACTAAAAAATTTCAAAAAAAATACCTTAGTGTATGCTATTTATTGATGACATAGTTTTAATTAATGAAATTAGGTTAGGAATTAGTTCTATATTACAATTATAGATACCTTAAAGTCTAAAGAATTTTGTTTGAATAGGTTAAAAACTGAATATATGGAATGTAGGTTTAATGAAAATAGGAATAATGATGAAAGTATATAATTATATGGTCATGGGATTTATAAAAGTAAGACTTTGAAGTACTTAAAATTTATAATAAGTAGTAAAGAAGAAATTATAGAAGACAGTATTTATAGGATTAGAGCAAGGTAAATGAAGTGGAGGAATGCTTCTAGAGTGTTATGTGATAGGAATATATTCTTAAAATTAAAAGAGAAATTCTACAAAAATGCTTTTCACCTAGGTACACTTTATGACTTAGCATGTTGGGTAATAAAACATAACCATATACAAAAGTTTAGTGTTGTAGAGATGTGAATGTTTAGATGGATGAGTGGTAATACTATTAGTGATAAGTTACAAAATGATTTTACGAGGAATAGATTAGAAGTTGTACCTATTAAAAATAAAATAAGAGAAAATCAGCTTATTCGGTTATATCCTTAGGAGACTAAGAAGTGTATTGGTTAAGAGAGGAGAATTAATTAACGTAAAAGACATTAAAAGAATTAGAAGTAGGCCAAAGATTGCATGGTTAGGAATTTTAAAAAAAGATTTAAATTTATGTAATTTAACTAAACATTTGTTAATAGATAAAAATACTTGAAAGAAAATGATTCATGTCATTAACCTCATGTAGAATTATGGTTGATTTTTTTTTTATGGCTCAGATTGATTGTTGTTATTGTGCTATTATTATTATTTCACAATGGATGAATTGTCTATCCTTACGTATATTATGGCATTTTTTTTACATTCCTTTAGACGTGAATGTCATTGTCCATGCCCCTTTGACCTCTTGTTGTTGGAGAGGTTGTGTAATTTTGGGGTGTATCAAGTTGAATTCAGAAGCTCTTATGTTAGCATTAACTTATGCCCAATTCTGTCTTCTCCATAAACAAATTCATTTGTTACTCATGGTACTCCTGCCATTTGTTCACTATTATAATTAGGGAAATCTACAGGAGGCTGTGTGTAAATCCCCAGTTTGGAACCTATGCTCACCATTTTAATGACAATGGGTGCAGCGAATTTCTAGGATGCCATAAGAAAACTGATCATGTAGTTGATCATTTAGGCCTTCCAATTCATAGATTTGGATCTTGGACCTATGATGTTGATATTCTTGTTGCTTAAGCATCGCCTAGGCAACCCCAACAAGTTGGGAGAGACCATCCGCTAGGTTGTTAAGTGCAATACAAAAGCTACTTTTTGGTTTCTTAATGTCATGCCTAGAGACTAATAGTTCTTTAACTTTGTTACTTGAGTATATACTTTAGTCTTTTTTTTTTCCTGAAATTATTATTTCACTTTTATGTTATTGCTCATAAGATGATGGATTACTCTGATTTTAATTCATGATATTTTTATATTATTCTAAAAGTAAGATATGCTGCCCTATGTTGTGACTTATGGTTTTTTCTGTTTTTATATAGACTGACTTGGTTGATGAGCCAGGCATTGCTTCTCTTGTCCAACGAGTTAAGGTAGCATTTTTTATCCAATATAAATATTTGCTCAAATAACAGTGTTTATTTCTTTTCACTTACTGACTTTTGTACATATTTCAGTCTATCAATAGCATGGCTCATCTTAAGAGAACTGAGTATGGCAGAGTAAATTTGGATTATGTTCTTGGAATTGGAGGCTTTGACTTGGAGAGGTTTTCCTTTACTCTTATCTTTTCTAGTCACGGTAAAAACTTTGCATGTAGGTAAACTTCGAATGGGTAAAAAAAGAATCAGAAATTATTTGTTCCAGTGCTTGAAACAAAATCAACTCTTGATAGAGCTAAATGGTGAAAATACATTTGTGTTTCCAGCTTAGGGTTGAAAATTTTGTGATCGTTGTAGAAGGTTTAAATGTATGTTTTTTACTTTTGGATTTTTTAGTTATAATTATTGGCATGATTTTACTGTTTTGATACCTTGTTGTGTGATACTTTTATTATGCTTCTTAATATTCAAAATGTGTTTTTGAATTATATTGTATGTAATTGTATTAAAATTTGTTTTATCTAATTAATTTGATAGTGGTGATGATTGTGTACACGTAAGTATTCAATTTGTTATAATTCATACATTTTTTCAAAAATCACATTCAAACTTTTTTTTTCAATATTTGCAATTCATATATTTTTCTATGATTGATCACTACTGCCTCTTTTACTGAGTCAAACCACATCTGCCTAGTCATGCTTGAAATAGTCTTTTATTTTGAGAGCATTATTTGGCATGTCAGTCAAAATGACATATCAATCATTGGGCTTATTCCTTAGAGCGCCATTACCCAAGCTGCCTAATCATGTGTTGGGATGGTGAAGTAGATCAACTATGCTGAGTCCAAGATGAGTTTAAGTTCATTTCATGCCTTAGCATTCAACTAGTGATTATATTGACACAAACTGACAAACAGGATGCATGCTTTAGACCATATATAGTGTAACTCCTAAATTTCTAGTACAAATTTTCAGATTATTGGTGATCATTTTCAGTTTGGACAGAGACTGATAAAAGATGACGTGGTTTTTGGCAATTCATCTGATGATACGTTGGTTTACCATTTCTATTTATGTTTTATTTATGTATATTAAGAGTTTAAATATGTGACCATACTTTGCAAAAAAAATATAAAAATTCATAAAAAGGGCATTGAAAGAGAGGCAGAGACCAAAGAACACTAGGACAAGTTCTTGATAATCTTGTTGTAGAGTATAAACCATTTGGTAATTGAGTTAGATTAGCCTTATAAAAATTAAGCAATTCTTGAGGCCTTTTACCAGATAATTTGTTCATTTGTTACAGATGATTTGATGATAAAATGATTCATTGGTTTGGCCTAAGCAATTAGTCAGTATATGAAATCCAATTAACTTACGTCATCTTTATGCATGAAATCCATTTACCCTCCCTTCTTGTCCACTTCTAGGGCTTCCATTATACTTTATGCGTCATTGTATTTTCTATGAATATCCTTGAATCTTGTATTTATAATAATATTGATATATTCATTCAGAATCGAGAGTGTTGTTGCTGCTGAAGGTCCAGAAGAACACCGTCATGAGCAAGATCATGATCATGACCATCACGATCATCACAACCATGATCACAAAAATGGTTTGCCTACTATAATTGTTTCATGAAGCTTTACTCTTTATGCAAATGCTTTAGAAACTCTAGGAGCCTTGTGCATTGTAGTACTAGACATGTTGTGTTCTGTGTTCATGAGTTGCTGGTATATACATGGAAAAGTTGCTAACTAATTTTTTATAATGACTTTTGCAGAACATCATACACATGATCATGACCATTCTCATGATCCAGGGGTTTCATCTGTGAGCATAGTATGTGAAGGAACTCTGAATCTTGATAAGGTCAGTGCCTTAAATTAAGCTGTCTCTTTTGTTAGATCTTTATTTGAGTGTCTTTGATTTGCTGAACTTAGTTTGTGTTGAATAATTTTTGTAGGCCAATATGTGGTTGGGTTCTTTATTGCTAGAACGCAGTGATGACATATATCGTATGAAAGGTATTTTAGCAGTTGATGGGATGAAAGACAGATTTGTATTCCAGGTTATTACTATGTCTTAACTTTCTTTTGATTATAGATTTGATTTAACACCCATCAATTCTAAAATACCATTCATGTCTGGTTCTTATCTTTGAACACTATAATATTTGATTCTGAAATATTCACGAATGCAAACTTTCCTGTATACATGTAAGTAAAATTTCTTTTATAGCTTTCAACTAGTTTGCAACTTTGCATCAGATGATCATCCATAAAGTGATTCAATTCAAGTGGTTGATGCCATAGAGAGAAGGCGTGACAATATTAAAAGGTGTAAGAATAAAATAGATATGTAATTTTGTGACTGGCTTCATCAAAAAAATCAAAATGCAGGGTTGTAATTTCTAAGTTGATAATGATTCTGGGTGCATTGACTACAAGGTGGTGTTTGGGGAGGTTGGCTACCATGCAAGGCTCATCACTTGCATTTAGTCGAGGTTGAGTTGTGTTGGTTTTGCTAGGTTTTTGCAAGATGTTCTTTCTGTCTTGTCTTGAATTTTTCCTTCAAAAATCCAATTTCCTCTTCTTTGATTTTGTAGTCTATGGCTTGTGCAGGCCTTTGCCTTTTGCTATTTTAATGAATTTCTCTTGTTGCTGCTAAAAAAATCTAAGGTTCAATAATAACAAAATTACTTAAGATAAAATCAAATAAAACAGTAACAAAAACCTTTTTTATCTAGTTGATATCATGAATCTTTTGAAACAAGTGCCCAATACAAAACATCAATAATGATATAAAGTTAAGGTTATCTAAAGCCAAGAAAAGGTTAGTTCCTGTGATGTGGGGTTGGCCAGTGCTATCAGCGGGGAATTGTGGTGGATGGAGAAGCTAGATGAAGTGGGGTGGTGAGATAGGATGAGGCAGTGACATTGAAGGCCTGTGGGCTGTAGCAGCATCTATGGCGTGTGGGAGCACGGGCACTGGTGTGTGGCAGCAATTGAGGAAGAGGTAAAGGTTGATGGCTGCAAGAGGTGGTGAGTTTTTTGATTTTGTTGTTTTGGCTTTGGGTTTACACAAATGGATAAACTGATCCAGATATTTGGGTTTTCAAAAATCATTTGACATGTGTTTCACCTGGTTGAACATAGCCAACTGGTTGGGTTGGGCTGGCTTACAGGTTCCCAATCTGACTGATGGATCTGGTTTGAGTGTCAAAACACTTAATTAAAAAACAAACATTACATCACTAAAATGGTGGTACATTCTACTGGGGGAGACAGGACATGGTCTTCTATCTTAGTCTTACAACATGGAGATCAATCAGATATGCAAATGAAACACAAATATACCTATGCTGCCCATGAGTGCAGGTAAAGGCATCAATAAGGATATTGTTATGAATTGCCGCAACCCAGGACCAAGCCTATTAGCGTAAGTTTGTGGCAATTCTACAAAACTACCATGTGAAGCAACTTGAGCGTGACTGATCAACTTACGAGAAAATTCATAAATTTTAAATTATTATTGTATCTTTTATATGTAATGTAATACAAAAAGCAATGAGGGTCGAGTTTTTAATGTCATATTGAAAATTTTATCAAGCATTTTAAAATTTTTCTTCTTTTACTAATTTTTTATCCTTTTATACTATTTGTGCATTTTTATTCTTTATGTACCATTAGTGTCAACAATAATATAGGTTTTCAATTAGCTGGTGCTATAAAACAGTTAAACTCAGTTGTGCCTTGGGTATTCTTATCTAAATCTTGAGTAGTGTTGTATTGTAATTGGATTTTAAATGATCAATGAGTGCTGGTATCAAGATTTTTTAAAATAATATTTGGTGGTTACAGGCTTAAAGCAATGTTTCCAAGTGTCCAACATGTGTAGAAGATAGGATTGGTAGATCTGAGGATCATGGAAATATACATGGCTATCCAATCAGCAATAATAGATTGAAAACAGTCTGTGGACAAAGATCAACAACTGGTGTTGTCAACTGTCGATTGAAACAATATTTGGTGGTTACAATAATGTTTCCTAGTTTCTAGCATGTTCTAGGAAGGAACGTGAGCAAATGAAGCAATTGTTGAACGGGAAAAAGAAAGAAAGAAATGAAAAAATGGGGCGAGTTGTATGATTGAAGATTCTTTTTGATAGAGTAAGTCAATCATAAGGTCCACAATAGACACGTCTCATTCCTATAGGTGACTCAGATAATGAAAATGAAAGTGCTTATCTTCTTAGCTTCGTGATTGCTAAAGAGAGAGAGATATCTATGTATCCATTATCTGATAATTTGAGTATTAAAGTAGATGAGTGAGTGGGGCCAGATGTTTAAACTTGAAAGCACAATGTGGTGAAGAGAAGTGAAAGTGGTGGTTGACAAATACAGAAAAGGTAAGAGGATTGTCGGCATGTTTAGGATATATAGTCAAATGCATGACAATCTTGATGTTGCAGTCACTATCATTCGGAAATTAAAACAGAAAGCATTGAAGAGAATGTGGGAAAATGTGAGAAGGTTGCAAAAATTGTGACCAAGTATATATTCTTCAATGTGATTTCAACAAATACTATAAAGGATTCATATCTACAACATATGCTTAATATAATAGCAAATGAAGTGGTGTCAAAGTAGCCATTCATTACAAGATAATGGACAAATGCCTGTAGAATGACCACTAAAAAGCCTGTAGAGAGAGAATATAGTTGTAAGATTACATCAAAAAGATACCAACCCATGTGTGGCAGTCATGACTTACAAAACAGTTGTATTTTTATGAAGTCTTTTAATGTGTTGGCTTAGAAGAGGAATTACAAGCACCTCTACAAGTTATTTATGGATGTCATTACGGAGGTGGTGTTACAAATGTTTTCCACATTATCATAGATAATGATTGAAACTACAAATTAGTTGAATAAAAATTAATATTAAAATATCATTTGTATTAGACACCTTAATATCACATTGTTTTAGCAAAGATTTAAGGAAAGCAATGTTGGTAGAAAGACAATTATCAAAATTAGAACTGTAATCACCTTCATTTGCAATCACTTGCTATATTTTAGAGTGTTGTGACTGTGACTTGAGTTGACCTAAAATGGTTAGATTTGTAAAAACTAAAATGCCACATAGTAAATCAATATAAAAGTAGATTGAAGCATATGTTCAACTCCAAAGTGTGATATGTATATCCCTGATTGCGACTTTCCTTGGTAGGAAGGGGATAAGGTTATCGATAGCTAAACTTTTTGGGAGGATGGGAAGTAGTGAATACCCCTCATAAATGTGCTTTATTTGATGGTTGATTAGTCTTTCATCTGTGTTAGTAAATTTGATGAAAGCCAATGTAAGAGATGCATTACAAAGAACCAAGGTGTATCTCAAATTTATAGTGGAGAGATGTAATGAAATGCTTTTTTATCTATTGCATGAAGTAGTTAAAAAGTAATATAAATTTCAGATTTTATAAATTGGATATTGCAAGGGGATAATGATCAAGTGTCTATTGATTTTACACACACAAACACACAGCAGTGATCAGTTGCGGTTAACCACAACCAATCATGATGAGGGGCACCATATGATCACTTACAGGAGGGGGACCATATGATCACCACCATGCGTGTGTAGAGAGAGGGGGACCATATGATCACCACCACCATGCGTGTGCAGAGAGAGAGGTTTGTCTTAAATTTGTACAAATTAGGTTAATTCTGTAATCATAGGATTTAGGGTCTGTGGAAAAAGGAGTGACACGACACATCCTGCCTGCCCTCTCCACCACTTCTATTTCCTTCTAGCCCCCATCAGTGGTTGCTGCCTATTTGTATCTTTGATTGCTGAAATCATTGGAATGGCAGATGTAAAAGAGGAACATAGCAGTATTATGTTTTGCCACATGGGACTTTCGCTGCCTAAACCATTCTCATTGCTGCATATTTCATGCACTGTTGTTGCATAAGAGATTTTGATATGATAGATATCTGAAATTTTTGTGATACCAGGGATAAAATGGTATAGCAGTGTTTATCCTTTGCCATGCTTGGAGTTTCATTTTCTATATCATTCATACTTTCTTTGATGGTGCAGGGTGTTCATGACATATTTCAGGGATCCCCTGATCGGCCTTGGGCTCCTGACGAGGTAAGGATGAACAAGATTGTGTTTATAGGGAGGAACTTGGATACCCAGGCACTAGAAAAGGGATTCAAAGCTTGTTTACTATGACAATTGCATGAATCCAAATACTTTTCTTTATGAAGAAGGTAACAGAAAATTTTTGATTTTTTCTTGAAGACTTGATATCTTTTCTTTTTGAAGCAGAGATTTCATATACGTGGGACATGATTTTTTTTTGAATATTTTTATTTAGTTATTTGGGGAGGAGCTCCACCATATCTTGTGGCCCTTGTGGGACTGCAAGTCCATTGGGTTTTCTATTAGTTTTTTGTACAGTATACTTCTCGAGTTTACTTTCATAAAAAGTTCTCATTCCTTGTAGACCAGTGGCTCGCTGCTGTTTACAATTGCATTTTCAGACACTAGCGGTGGCATCATAATTTACTTTTTAATGTACAGTGATTTATATTTTTCCTATTGTTGCAGGTTATAGTTGCTTGGCTTGAAAATGTTATGGAGCCTGACGCCATAGTTTGATGGTTTCTCCACGGAAGAATAAAAAACGACATTATTATATCTATTGAGTGTAATGGCCTCCTACCAAATCATGGAAGGGGCTTGCTTTCCCTGCATTGTTGCTCCTTGCGGATTGTAAAATTTACTAACTACAAATTTGCCAATATTTTTGGAATGGTTCTGTAATGATGATGGTGGCTTTATGGATTTGCACACGAAATTGTAATTAAACCCATCTTCAGACCCTACGTTTGGTGGGTGTACCGAATTTGCCCTCATTTTAATATCTATTGAGGACCGTATATAATGTCCTCAGCTGTATTTTTACTGCACCCGTTGCACTTACAAATATTTATCAGAGAGGATTTGTGTTTTTAGAAAATATGGTAAATTGAGAAATTCAATTTATTATTTTTTGTACTTTCTAAAAGTACAAATTTTCTCGCAATTATCGAATTTTTTATTTTTTCATTTTCATTTTTTTCTTTATTATTTTTGGTTTCACATATGGCATGCAAAATGGTAAGTCTTACCGATAAAACACACCATAACCCTAGCTAATATGGTAAAGATCACACGAAGTTAAGATTTAAATCTTAGTAAAGAATATGTAATTACACAAACTTAATTGAGTCTTGTACGTAAAGTAAGAATGCAGCTGTTCGAGTCAAAAACTCCTAATTCTAGTAGTTTTTTTTTTAAAATAAAATAAATATATCAACTTCATATGACAAGTTAGTAATTTCACATGACTCTTACGTTTCGGGAGCAAAAAAAAAAAAATTTGAAAAATGATTTTGAGATGCAAGAAATAATAATAATAATTTTGATAACTGAAAAAGTAAATTAAGAAATATGAATGTCATTATAAAATTAAAAACATTTTTAAAAATTAAGAGTAAAAAAAGGAATTAATGCAAATGACATCTTCTCACCGATTTATCTTTTTCTAAAAAATAAAATAAAATTTTTACAAAATAAATTACCGTTTGTTTGAACTAAAGTTATTAAAAAAAAGAAAGAAAAAAAGGTCAACAGGAGTAAATACGAACATGCACCCGTTGGTCCATCTACGCCCTCCTTATCCGTCCGCCTGTCCGCCCGCACGTGTCGTACACATGCCGCACGCGTGAATCCTGTGAAAGCTCCCGACGCCCATCGGCGGCCGCTATTCTCACGCATGCAAAAACCCTAGTTCTCCGTCCAAAACCCTAATCACCTGGTAAGGCGGTTCTCGGCTCTTCCCCTCCTCGTGCTACAGAGAAGAGACAGGCAGAGCGTGAGATCTCCCAGAACAGGTACGTGTAGAGCCATCTTGCGCTTCTTCTTCCTCTCTCTCTCTCTCTCTCTCTTCGTAAGGTCTTCGCTATTTTTTTTTTGTGTAGTTTCGGTTATTTGTACCATCACCATTTTACTGCAACGAAAGGGGCTTCTTTTTGGTTTGTCGTTGTTTTGCTGCAGGAAAGATGGAGATCGTTTGTCACGCTGGGAATGTTGGTCGGGATGAAGTACTTTTGGTGGATGCTGTCTTGGCTGCTCAAAAGTTGCTTCTCTTTGCGGTACAAGTTCAGATTACGTCTTTTTTTGCGGTGAACTTGACATTTTTTTATGAAGTTGTCTTTTGTTGGTTGCTTCATTGTCCGTGATTAGTGAAGCACCTGATTCAGGACGTTACTTTCTGAAGTAGTGCCTGTTCTGGTGCCCTATTTTTTAAAATATACCGCACTTATTAGTATGGAAGCCAAAATTTGTCGTTCTTACTGATTATCGTTTTCCATCCAAAAATAGTTCTTTCTTGATTTATTTTGCGGTGGTACAAGTCGTACCATTCTTGTGTTATCAAATCGTGTTGGCCTTTTATATGGACCGTAATACATTAGGGGAAAAACAATTTGCAACTCAACCAGTAAATAAAGGAACATTCTAAGATACCACAGGTTCACGACTATCATTCTGCAGTTGCAATTGTATTCTTGTTGAAGTTTCGAATTTCATCATTTATGTGTTTGAGTGAACTACGAAAACCTAAATTTTCGATCACATTTGTCCATACCCTTGAGGGTACTGCTTACTTTCCCTCAAGTTATTTAACATAGTGCTGCGATTTTAGTCTTGAAATGTTTTTCACCTTACCCTTTGTATCCTGTTAAGCCCAAATTGCGCCCTATTAGATCTGTAGTAAGAAAAGATTTGCTTTAAAAATATATTTATATTTTCGTTTAGGCAATCATATATGTTGTCAATGGTGATTTCTTTTCTCTTCTTTTTCAAAAATGGTTAATGTATAGGCAATATGGTGGTTAACATTATTGTAACAAATTGATTTTTGTTTTCTTGTTTATTCATCATATATAGATGGAAGTTCTAAACCTACTTTGTTAGGAATTGTAAGAAAAATTTAAATTTTTGTAATTTAATTGACGATTCGATTATAGATAGAAATACATAGAAGAAAAAAGATTCATGTTGACAACTCCATGTAGTGGGATTATGGTTTGGTTTATCATTGATAAGAAGATGAAATTGGTGGAGGGTTGGGTAATGGATGATTATTAGGCTGCTTGATGTGCGACTCAGACTAAGAAATGTTTTATACCATCAGTTATATGAAATCCTGAATTTACATTAGAAAGAAGCGCAAACAAAATCTTCTGCACTTCTGTTTGCTAAAGATCTCTAGTGGAGCCATTTTCGCTCTATGTCCTGGTTCATTGGCTATCGCAAAGCATTTGTATGTGTTGCTTGATATTTCTCTGCAAAAATAACTGATTATTTATGCAACCTTTTGGATCGAGTTTCTTTCCTTTTATCCTTATGAAAAAGAAAACAGTGAGGTTTTTTTGGTTACTATTTAGTTTAGAAGTTTATTTTGAGCCATCAATTCAGGCAGAACTAGCATTTGCATAAAATTGAGATTTTTATTCGTTTTCAGTTCTTACAGATTGTATACTTTTACCTTGTATTTGCAATATATTTTCCTGCTGAAATCACTTTTTGTTCTGATGGTGACCTCCCATACTCATATATGACATTATGTTTTTCCAGGTTTCCTCTTTAACGCTTCATGTTTCTGCTCTGGTTTACAATGTGTAAGCTTTTCTGCTCTGTAAGCTTTTTCACATTTTCACAGTTCAGAAAAATGCTACATTTTTCACATTTCTACTCTATGCTTCTGATGTGGTTGGTAAATAATCCAGGAGGATAACTTTAGCTGCTAGTGGAAGAAACAAAACTCAGGAAATCCCTGAGAGCAAGGATGATGATGAGGATGACGACGACGATGATGATGAAGATGAAGAGGGTGACGAAGAAGATGATGATGGAGGTGATGAGGAATATTCAGGTGATGAAGGCAACGAAAATGAAGAAGATGATGATGAAGAAGGTCCTGAGGCTAATGGGGGAGGTGGAAGTGATGATGATGACGATGATGACGACGATGACGACGATGATGAGGATGGAGATGGAGATGGAGATGAAGATGAAGAGGAAGACGAAGAGGATGAGGAAGAAGAGGAACTCCCTCAGCCACCATCTAAGAAGAGAAAATGAGTCCGTCTATATTTGTCTTCTCCCCTTCTTTTTGTTCCTCGTAGGCATTGATTAGGCTGTTGGAAGGAGAGGGAATGGTCCAAATCCAGGTCTAAGCAGAAATTTATGTGATTGTTTAAGAGAACCTATGTTGTATTTTCATCAATCGTTACGTTTTAACTTGGTGCTTTCTATTTTTCAATTGAAATGAGCATTTCATACTTTGGAAAATTTTGAATGTCTTTATTGAAATTCTTTCCGTTTAAGTTTCATCATGAATCATATTAGTAGGGTTTTTATTCATGTGCTCTCAAAAGGTTTCTCCAAAACTGCTAGGGGGATAACATGTAAAATGGTGATGCAACATTGAATATGAGGTCCCGGTTACTGTTGGTGACAACAGGAGCTGTTCCTGTTGGTAAAATCAAGTGAATCATTTCATTTACCACGAGTCGTACCTGCTGGTAAGATTGTGTGATAAAGTTCATTTACCAAGTGATGACAGCAGGAGCAGTTCCTGCTGGTGAAACAGATTGGTGATCATTTCGTTTACAAAAAAGATCAGTCCCGTTGGCGACAGGCACGGTTCCTGTTGGTGAAATCAGATGGTGAATGGTTTCATTTAGCAATTGCCATTCCTGCTGGTGAAATATGATGATCAATTTTATTTACAAGAGCCGTGCCTGCTGGTGAAATCGATCATTTCTTTTACTAAAATCAGATGGTCATGTTGGTGACACCAGCATCCGTTCCTGCTGGCGAAATCTGATGGTATATCCTTTTTTTTAATGTTGGCGACGCCAGGGGCAGTTCCTGGGGGTGTAATCGGATGGTCGATTATTTCATTTACCAAGAGCCGTTCCTGCTAATTAAAACGGATGGTGGATCATTTCATTTAGCAAGATCAGACTGTCTCGTTTCGAACAAGAGGGGGGGTGAAAGTTTTCTCGAACCTGCCGGAAAATTTTGTAAGATAACAAGTCGGCGGCTCCATTAGAATAACACGATCTAACGAACCAAAGATACATGATTGTTCCACATTTATTTGAGCAACCAGTAAAAGGGTCGACGAGAAATTCCTAAAGAAACATTCTAGTGATCAAAATATCTCACGTAAAATTTATGATTTCGCATTCAAAACTCACGTAATTAAATTAAGAGATCTGAAAGCTCTTCGTTCCACATCAGCGATCTACCATAGGCGATCGGAAAATCAAAAGATCGAAACCTCTGCAATCCTTCCCAAACAGTATCTAAGATGAATGTGTGGATGAAAAATGACTATATCTAGAAATTATATCACTTAAGAAAAACTCATTTAGAGATTTTTATTTGTACTCATAGCAAATAATGTCCATTTATTGTCCCAGATGTTCATTTATATTCCAATGAAGGTTGCCATTTTGTAAACAATAATCATGAACAGAGAAGCGTTATGAGGTGTTAGATTAGTAAAATTCCATAAATTTTCTAAATAAACATCACAATGACATGACAAGTGAAAATAATTGCTTTATTTGGAACTACCATGTAAAGAGATGCCACAGGTGAATAACTAATCAATCGGGACCTCAACATCCATTTTTATCCCACTGTCACCAAGAACCTGGAAGAAATACACAACTTAGAAAAATAAAAAACGAAAATAACAATAAACAGCAGGAAAGGTCTCTGGAATATCTTTTTGAGTTAACAAATGTTTATTAGCAATAAAGAAATAACTAAGGAATCAAAAGGTCTATGCCAGACGGTGTATACATTGAATTCACGGTGACCAGGAAATTAGGTGGATGCCTCTGTAACCTTGATCACACATCAAAATTTTTCTCATGGAAAGGTTGCATATTCCAGGAGGTCCTCAAGCAATAGATACGTTCGTAACGTCACAAGCATGAATAAAATTAAAGCTTAAATAAACGATACTGTGAAATTTGAAATAATGAATTTCTATGAGATAGAAAATAAAAAATAGTGAAAATCAAGAATATGTAGAATTTCACATATAGTTCCTTTTTATGCTAAACTTGAATAGTATATTGACAGATTACATCTACCCACAAGAATAAATGTAATAAAAATTATTCCAATTTAGAAATAAACAATCTACATAACAATCCCCATCACCACCCATGATTTTTTTTAATTACCATAAAGTTTACCTCACACATGGTAGATGCTAAAAGGGAATAAAATAAAAAAATGTTACAATAAAATTACTGGAAAAAATAGGAGCACAAGTGGCCAGGAACAAATAATGTAAAGTTCTAGCAAAAAAATCGCTAATATGAAGCATTAATCAGCAATACCTTGATAAAATCATCAAGGTACAGAGAGCAGTTCTTTCCATATCCTGCTTCCTCCAGTACATGACTCAACACTTGCTGAACAACAGTTAAAGAAAACGTTACTTTTTTCTGAAAAAAATTGCTTGCAGTTAGACATGACAATAACCTTGATTGAGATGGCTCTTTAAGAAACTAAAAGAAGCTGCAATATTTTTTTGAAAAAGTATCTTCCCACTTGACTAAGCATCTAAATAACGGTAAATTTCAACCTATGATATCTAGGGAACTGACGTACATCCGCATGCATGTTGGAATAATAAGATATTAATTTGGATATTGAATACAGAAAGATATGCCCCTATTGTTGTGGATCACCACTGATGCTGGATGGTTTCAGTTGTCATCTTTAACACTGAAGATGCCACTATTGTTACCACGCTTTTGTTGCCAAGTCATTGTTGGAAGAAAATCCATCCACGTCATCCTTTGAGGGAAGAAAAGAAGGGATTAAATACACCAATGGGAAAATCTCACGCAAATCCTCATTTGTGGATTTGAATCAAGCCCATGAGTGTTGACTGATCTGTGAAGTGTAAATGACCACTCAGAAAAGTGGGAACCAGGAGCATCAACAAGTAGAAGGCAACTCTAGAATTCTACTGTGTTTATTTTTGTGTTCTAACGAGAATGTCAAATCTTTGAAAAAAAGAGATTATAATCTCATGATTTGGCAATATTGTTACAGGGTTGAGAATTTTATTTTGATGTTTGTTGGACAGTCGATGTTTGATTAGATAAAAGTTTGATTTTCATTTGGTTCAATTATAAATAAGTCAAGTTGGAATGTAATTTTTGGCTTGTTTATATAAACAAGTTTGAACATTCTAGGTTCTGTTCATCTCAATTTGATTAAAGGCTCATCCATTTTTTCTGTTATTTTTGAATTTTTATGATATATATCTGTAGGGTCAGGCATATAATCTACTTGATATCTATTGATAAATTACTAATTAAATTTATTATTATTCATAATATATATATAAGAAATTATAGAAGAATAGTTAGATATTCTTGGTAGAGTTGTAGAATATAAATTATCTTTCATCATAGAATCTACCTCTTAAATTGACATACCATGTCTGTAAATTCTTGTTGACTTTTTAATTTTTATATTGTTCATGGTCAGCTTAAGAATGCACTACTTAATAAAGGTGCGACTCAAATATATCTGGAATATAAAAAAATGAAGATTGAATATATCTTTAAATTTGTTTAAATAAACAAGTCAAACTTGAACACCATTTGCTTGACTCGTTTCACTTGATTATTACCACCTAATTGTCAAGAATAATAAAGTGAGCACACTAGATTTAAATAAAGTTTAGGATTAGTATCACATTGCTTATATATTTTAGATTGTTATGGATTAATATATTTTGGATCTAAGGTTATTATGGGTTCATTGCATATTAGTCACTACAAAACAATAAATAAATGTGGTCAAATAATTCATCATAGGCATCCAAAAGCCAGATGGAATTCCTAAGGTGTCTTTATGGGTTGTGCTTCTACTAGAAAAGGGGTGGTAGGATAAAAAGGTTGACTGGCGGTGGCAATAACAAAGCTAGGCAAGTGTGTTGAGGGGTAGGTGCACACATAAACATACAATTCTGATGATTGAGGTCCACAAAAACCTTGACATTTTTTCCCACTTAACCTTTCAAAAAAAACATGTTTTACGCAATCTCGGATTGACTTGATCTTAGGTCCCATTTTGAATTACTTATTGATAGCTTAATAGGCACCAGATTTTTTTAATAAGCTGATAAACACAATAAGTCGTTCCAAACAGTCAATGCCATTTAGCGTATTGAAGAATCTATGAACTTATTTTGCTGAAATCACATTTCTTCTTAATGTATAAAACTTACATAAGGGAACCTTTCCAATAAGTTGGGATTTATAAGTGTCACCTTCCCATTTTAACCTGAAAAGGTTTGTGAAATTTCATTTTCTACTATCCATAATTACCATTGAGACCATAAAAACCAAACTCACCCAAATGTGGACCTTTACTACAATTCTTTTAATTTTTTTACATATGTTAGACTTGCAATTCTACAGCTGAGGGTTACTTTTGCAGATTCCATTGGAAAATTTTTCTTTTGAAATTGTTTCAACGGAGAATGTGCCTCCATGAATTGCACCAGGGAGAGGAATTCAATGGGAGTGCCCACGCAAGGAAGAGGAGATCACTACTGAAGGGAAGGGTCTTCTTAGGGTGAATTTTTATTTTAGGAGGCCAGTTTACTAACATAAGTTCACTGTCCACCCTACCAACTTTGTTTTTTCAATATTTTTTAATATTAAATAAATTCAAAGAGCAACAAATGTTCTCTAATACAACAGACACTTCGTCCATTACTTTTTGCAAACTTTCTTAAAGTTGCATCTATTATCTGTGATAATTTGTGCCATGTTTCCTCCCCCAACCTCCTTGATTATAGCATCATTTGGTTATGGCGCCACAACCAAAAATCACTCTCAATGTCATGATGACGTAAGGATTTCTTAATGCAACTTTTTCATATTTCTCATCAAAGACAAAAATACAATTCCTAATATAGCTTTTTCATATTTTCCAATATCATCTATCTTGTCGAGTGACGGGAAGATCGAAACAGTCATTATCTGTTTGTTTCAAGAAACTGAAAAAATTATTTTTTCCTACTCTCAAAGCTAAAAAAGCTCCTATCAAACGCAACCTATGTTTACCATTAACTTTAAACTTATAATACCTTTTTTCAAGAGATGTGACAACTTGAGAAAATTTGCATACCATCATAAGTTATTTCTTTGTAGCACTTGTCCATCCATTTTACATAGTCATCACCCCATACATCAAACAGCGTTTCCTGGATGCACATGTTTTACTCTTCTTTTTTGCCAACATATACTTGCCCATGAATTCACGATGGATTGGTGCTCTAATCCATTTTCCTTCATCTGCAGCTACACTCAGCATATGTTGCACATGAATTCATATGGATTGGTGAGATGACATTAAAAACATATACTATGCTATAACTCTGTCAAGCTTTTCTGTTGCATTTCCAAAACTTCCTTTCAATATTTTCTTCTTTGATTTCTCTCTTCCACTGACATATGTGTCCGATTGTCAAATCTATGGTGAGATGCATGTCTAAAAGTTAGACCTGAGACTATGGTATAAACATCCTCTGAAATTGAAAAGAAAAAGTGGAAAATTAAAATATCTGGTGGAGAGCTAAAGAAACATAGTTAACTTGATATAAGGAGAAATGCTTTTTTGAGCAGCAATGAAGGACACGTGAAAAACGAGAAAATGAAAGACATGGGAAAGCAGAAAACCAAAATAAAACAAAAACAAGATAACAAATAAAACATAGAACAATAAAGAAATGGAATCCAAAGGAAATGAAACCACCAAAAAGGAAAAATAGCTGGGAAAGGCTTCTCAGAGGCTGCATCATATGGTCACCAAAGTTTGAAACCATATTCTCACCAAGAAAAGATACACGTTTTCATGGTAAATCTAAATAAAACATTGATTAATCTAAAAAAACTAAAATATCTAAAACATCTAATGAAAATATATTATTACCTTAAGATTTGTGAAAATGGAAAAAGATGTGGCAATTTCAAAGACAAAAAACTTGTAGATAGCGAAGGTGGTCATTGGTTGCCAACTACAGTGAATTTCTTCACCTGTCTGATAACCCTTTCTAGTGATCTTCTACCTTAGATGGCCTCTTGCATGCTTGTAAAGGAAACACAGACGAGAGAGTGGGAAGGGAAATTGGAAAAGCAGGAAAATTTTGAAGGGAATAAGAGAGGATACGTTTCTACTCAACCTGGGTAGAAAACATCACACATTGGATCGACATGGACCCCATGTTGGTTGACATGTGGCACCCATGCACAGAAAAGGTAGCTTATCAGTTGACATACAATGTCAGATTGACATTTTCACTATATGTCAACAAATATGCAGCAATTTCCAACAAGGAACCGTGTATCATGCTGACATTGTGATTATCAACGTGTAGGCAAAATTTCACTGTGTTAACTAAATTCCATGGATACAACACAACCAAAACCAAAAAATACAATATCCTATTGCTAAAGCAGATGATAATTAAACACGCTTTCATAAATAGATTAGCCAAAAAAAGCTCCTCATATACCAAATATATAAAAATCCATGTATAAAAGGCACACAAACTACAAGCTACAAATTTCAAATACTAATTATTAAGGAGTATGGACACCACACAGACCGAATTCAATCATTTTATCAGGTTGCAGTTGATTAAATCCAGTTACATTACATCTACCAGAACACATAAATTGTAAAACATTTAAATATGAAATGATTCAATATTTTGCCATTTACAATAAATTTTTCAAAGCAAATAATGGATTCAAATTTCTCTAGCATAATAAATCAAATATTCAACACTAAAATAAAGGCAATGTAAGTTACCTCTCGTTGTGTATCAGAAAGGAAAGAACCTGTTAGATCACGTAGAACCTCTAGCATGTCATTGAATGTCACTTTCCCCTTCCCATCCAAGTCATAGACTTTGAAAATTACTAGATAACGCAATAATGAGCAAATCAGTATGGTGGGTAAAATAAAATGAATATAGTCAACATGATGAAGTAACTAAAATTTCTTGCTAAGAATTAAAAATTTAAACTAAAAGAATGGATTTGTAACAATAACCATAACCCAACTAGGGAGAAGAGCATCACAACAAATTCCTCATAGGAAAAACTAGGAATTGGTTGTACATTTAATTTTTTGCTGAAGGCTTGCTCTTGGGCTAAATGCAGACAAGAAGACTACAAAATCTTTGAAGTTCAGCCCATCAACAATCCTAATCAATCTCTGCAAAGGCAGTTGAGAAAAAAAAGTATTGAATTGGAGAATGAAATAAATGATGAAAGAAAAACAGTAAAATATTGCAACTTCTATTAAACAGATGATGTTATGGCAATAGTGTGTCCAATGAACTTTCGAGGTGGCTGCTTGAATTCCAATGGTTGGAATCACTTCCTAGTGGATAGAGCAGCATTGGAGAAGCCCTGGGTGCTAATGAAACTTGTGGGAGAAGAAAAAAGGAGAGATTCAGCAAGAATTTATATTTGTGCATTGGACTTCTACGGTAGGAGAATGAGAGAAAATGAAATATGTAAAGAAGAGAGTTTGTAGTGGTCACACGGATGCTAACTGCAAATGTCAGACTAAAGTTGGAAAACTTCACCAACATGGCATTACACCCATATAAAAAATGCAAGATTTCAACCAATGCGCAGACATGTAAGGAATTTTAGTCGAAATTTCTGGAAAAATCTTGCATCCACTAAAATATAGGTCGATGTGACTTCAGCCAACTGAGATGCCAGTACATGTTGCAGATATTTTGACAAAACATGTTTAAGTTTGACATTATGAACAGAAGTGTACACCGGACTTTAGTCTTGCAGTGACAAAAAATAGTTATACAGACAACTCAAGGTCACAATTTGACAATTTTCAGCAAAAAATGTCAAAGTTTGGCATAGGTGGTAGTACAAACTAGGCTTTTGGTCTTGCAGTAACAAATAATAGTTATAGAGATGACTCCAAGTTTGGACTCTATGATATGAAGATGACTCAAACTAGACTTTGGTCCTAGAGTGGTGGTCACTTTACAAGGGGAGGGTGACCAATTGTGACCATTGTGATTCGCACATCATAAACCAAGGAAGTTCTAGGACAAATTTAGTAAGTCACAGTGGACCAAGGTTACTAGGGCAGCAAGGCAACTAAGAAGCACCTACATGCCCATTAAAATATTAATTTTTAAATTTCTTTTGCATATATATCATGTACATTTACAATTCTATAATAATAATAGTCATGTATACATTTAGCACAATCATTTCCTGAATAACGTTCAAATGCATAAATGATACTAAAATAACATTAAAACATGAAATATAATGTTCAAGTTTTAAATCCCGCATGCACACATAATATAATGCAGACTACACCGTTGCAAGGAACTCATAACGAAGACAATTATGAAGAGCGCATGTAAAGAAGGTAAACTAGGGATTATCATCTAAAAGGGAAAAAATGCATCTACCCTTCAATTTTGAGGACATGGCTCAAATCGTGTCATCCAAGTCCTATTGGAAACCCAATCATTCGTTTGATACTAGTGTGTTCGGAACGGATAATACAAGGCTTACCGCATCCACGTATCGACAATACTGGGATGGAAGCAAAAAAAAAAAAAAACGGAAACGCACAAAAACTAACCTGGGAGAGAGGATTGAGGGAGAACTCGGGGATGGAGAGGAACTCGTCGGCGGAGATGAAGCCCTTGGCGTTCCTATCGAGCTGGCAGAACCTGTTGTACAGCGACACTATCTCCTGCTGCGAGACTGCAGAATCCAATGAGGAGGGTGTTGGCGGCCATCAGGAAAGAAGAGAAAGGAAATGCATAGAAAGAGAAGTGGGAGGGGGCAAGAGAGAAGTTTCAAGTGTGGAGGCAGCGGAATGCGGACAGAGGTAGTTGCAGTTCTCCTGCAGATGCTCGATGTCGTACTGGGTGAGCATCGATGAGGCGTTCCCCATTCCTCTCAATTTAGGGTTCGGTGACGGCTACCACCCCAGGGCCAGTGATCACATGCCGTGCAATCAACTAATCATTGAAGCAGTGGTCATTGTTTGGTATTTTTTAGATTTAAAAATTTTTGGTTTAAATATTTATTTAACAAAAATATTATTTAAATATATTTTAAATTTCATTTGATAACAAATACCTCGTTTTTTTTCACTTTTATACTTTTCATTTGAAAAAAATTAATTTTTAAAAGAATAATTTTAAAATAGAAATAAAAATAATAATAATTTTGATAATAAAATGAATAAATTAATAAACGTGAATGTCATACTTTTAAAAGTTAAAAGTAAAAAAGAAAATGAAACTAAAATTTTTACCGTAAAATTAGTTTTTTGCATGTCATCATATAAATTTTCTTACGTAAGTTTTTATTTTATAATTAACTATGTAATTTTAATCTATTTATTTTACTACTTTCAATTCAATTTCTTCACGATTATTTTTTATTATCAAACAAAATAAGATTCATAATTACATCATCGTCGATCTAACACGATCAGGTAAGTTTGAAATTCATATTCTTAGATTAACATATTTTTAAGATAAAAATTATTTTTATTTCTCTTTTTAATTATATTATTTATTAAAATATATATTTCGTACTATAAAATTGTTTACACATCTCATTTTAAAACGAAACATTAAATTATAAGCATACACGTATGTTTTTTGTAAAATTAGTTTTCAATATTTGTAGACAAATAAATTTTTTAAAAAATCTTGTAAATTTTACCAATTATACGTACTTTAAAAAATCTTGTCAGGCATGTAACACCTCAAAATCTCATAATTATTTTTACTACCTTAAAATTCCGATTTTCTCCAAAATTATACCCAAATCATACCCTCAAAAAGTTTTTTAGTATTTGAAATCAAAATTACCCCTAAAAATAATTCAGGTAATATTCATTTAAGAGATATAATTAAGTAAAATAAAAAAATCATTTTTAAGAAATTATATGATTTACAATATAAATTATTAATGTAAAATATTAAAAATATTTAATAAATATTATTGTATATAATTAAAAATAAAAATATATAGTAAATAACTCTAAAACGAATAAAACCTCGGAACACTGTCCGCATATTACATTAGTTAAACATTTGTCTACATAAATGATTCGAAACTTGACTCCCAATTGAACTTAACGAAAAAAGCACATAAACACCTGTGATAAACATAAACACGCTTAGGAATCATCACATCGTAAGTTGTGTTTGCATAAAAACTACCGCGAACATCGCAACCCAAACCCAAAATCTCGCCAAGAAACATGCCTCTGTCGGACCAATTATGATATATATATTTCTTTCGAAAGACGGACCACCAATCATGATACTAGTTGCTGCAAAGATGGTTGAGAAAAAGTACGTTCACGAAGATGACAGAACAAGAAGCTCAGGACAAGCGCAGGACGTTTGTTTTTTCCTCCCTTTTGTGGAAAAAGGAGGCGGGATGTCAGGTCGGTACCGACTTTAGAATATCCTGAAGAGGAGGCCGCCATGTGCGGCGAAGAAGGGTGCGAACACGAGGGACTCCACTGCCATCAGTTTGATGAGAATGTTCAGTGACGGCCCTGATGTGTCCTTGAGTGGGTCGCCGATGGTGTCCCCGATGACGGCAGCCTTGTGTGGGTCGGAACCCTTCGGGCCGAGTGTCCTTGCATGCTCTGACGCACCAGCCTGACAAGTACAAAATATTCCACTTGCATATCACCTTACCATTTATTTAATGAACAAAGCATCGGAATAAAGCGCATGTACCCCAGCCCGTCTTTTGATACAAAAAAATCCTACTCACGGGAGATTTTTCGTCAACCAAATGACCTCTACTAAATAGATTTCATTTTTAATTCCAACTGCTAAGAATACTTCGCCTCTTTTTACAATGATGGATGATAATAAGGATGTCAAAACTATTTCACATGTAACGAGTGATCTATCCTTGCAAAACAAGAACAAAAAAAACATTCCTTCTTATCGATTATGTTATAAATGGAATTTTTGGTAAATTTCATAAATTAATGTGTCGATAAGGCCACACCATTTGACGAAAATATTAGCAGAACTTGTATACAAGTTACCTCGATATATTTCTTGGCATTATCCCAGGCTCCACCAGTGTTCGACGCAGAGATGGCAATCTAGAAACAAAATTGAATCGTTGAAACCTCATCTTACAAAAGAATGAGATCAAAAGGAAGGAAAGAACGAAATCACCATTTATTTGACTAAATGCTCGCTTTTATATTACCTGAACGCCAGATACGAGAGCACCGGCCAACACACCAGACAAGGTTTCTACACCAAAGAAGATACCAACAATGAGCGGCGTCAACATAACAAGCGCACCAGGAGGAATCATTTCCTTGATCGAGGCATCAGTGGAGATCTTCACGCAAGTGGTGTAATCAGGTTTTGTGGTGCCTTCTAGGAGACCGGGAATGGTGTTGAACTGCCGACGAACTTCCTCCACCATCTTTAGTGCAGCACTGCCAACACTCTTCATGGTCATGGCTGAGAACCAGTATGGAAGCATTGCACCAACAATCAACCCAATGAAGACCTTAGGTGTAAGAACGTCCACTGTAGTAATTTCGGCACGGCTAACAAAGGCTCCAAAAAGAGCAAGAGATACAAGAGCAGCTGAACCAATAGCAAAGCCCTGCAAATACAGAGGTAGTTGGTGAACATTTGATTGAGACATCCTAGATAAGTTTGTGGGTGACCTGAAATGAATTTCGATTAAGAGGTTCAATTTCACTAAATGAACACAAAAGCAAGGATTTTTTATTAACCAACTCACCGGGAAGATAATTCAAATTTGCGGGCAGGTGAATGATAAAGTGATGCGCAGCACATGTATTTTATTTGTTTAGATAAATAAACAAATGTCCTACGGCAAAGGGGATTATTCTTATCGTACCTTTCCAATGGCAGCAGTGGTGTTTCCTGCTGCATCCAAGGCATCAGTTCTCTCGCGGATCCGGTGGCTCATACCAGCCATTTCGGCAATACCACCAGCATTGTCACTGATGGGCCCATATGCATCAATTGCAAGACCAGTGGCAATGGTGCTCAACATTCCAAGTGCGGCCACTGCAATACCATACATAGCAGCAAGGCTAAAGCTCACAAAAATGCTGATTGCAATAGCGAAAATTGGGATGATGACAGACTTGTATCCCAAAGCAAGACCAAAGATGACATTGGTTGCAGCTCCAGTCTTGCAGGAATCAGCAACATCCTGCACAGGGCTGCAAAACGATGGGATTCAAATATTCAATCATTCAAGACGGGCAAAAATAAGAGAATGTGAAAGAAAGCTCAAGACTCCTAAAAGCGTTTTTGCTGATGCTCATAGATAATTGAAATCTGCCTTATTTAGCATATACACAATTTATGACTGTGCATTATTATAATAGCATTTCCATATTTTCAGTTGGTTCTGATGAATACATTAAGGTGCTCGCTCCTCGATGAACAGAGATTTTACCGTTATCCCCGTGTAAACAGAACGAGAGAGGGATAAAAGAATGAACACAACTCAAATAATTCAACCTTTACAATCTCCGATTCAATAAATTTGTATTCAATGCTGCTAATGCAAAATTAAGTACAATCACGCTCCTAGTGCATAGCATAACTTAAGATTGGAGTAGGTTGAAAAATAAACTTAAACCTTTGGCAAAAAAATTGAAACCACGAGCTACAGAACTATGCAATTACCTATAAGCATTGCTGGTAAAATATTCCGTAACAAACCCAATAATTAGGCCAGCCCATAAGCCAACAGCAACACAGAAGAACAACTCCCTGTCAAAGAAATTACATCTTTCAATATCATGCCTACTGTAAGTGAGATTTATCAGAATATGTGATGTTCTAAGTTACCAGCTCTTCACATCCTTCTGACTTCCAAAATTAAAGATAGTGAAGGACCATGGAAGGGCAATCCAACTAACAATAGCAATCCCAATTGTCATTAAAAATGTGGAGATAATAAGCTGCTTCTTCAATGCTGGCTCAATCTCCTTCACTGTCTTAACTTCATAGAAATCAGTGGCAAATAGAGTTGTCAATAGGCAAACAATAATGCCCATGGAACTAATGAGCAATGGATATAACATTGCAGTCAGTTCATGATTCATTCCAAATGAGGAAATGGAGGCAACAACAAGAGCAGCACACGAGGATTCTGCATACGAGCCAAAAAGATCAGAACCCATCCCAGCAATGTCCCCAACATTATCACCAACATTATCAGCAATCACCTATTATTTATGAGAAATTGTAATTAGTAACTTTAAAGATCACATTTCAAGGCCAACAAGGAAACAGCATGAAAACAAAGCATAAAAAGGACAGAATGACAGACCAGAATGACAAATGGAATACCGGATTGCATGAAGACTACCAAGAAAGTTCTTTCTCATAAAGATCCAGTTTTTTAGAAAAAATTCAAAATTCTTTCGATAATTAGGAAACCATGGCTTAAGTATTGGCAATTATCAACAGACCCAAAAATAGGTAAAAGACTTGGAATGCTTACAGCAGGGTTTCTTGGATCATCTTCTGGAATGTTCCTTTCAACCTTACCCACAAGATCAGCACCAACATCAGCTGCTTTGGTGTAAATACCACCACCAACTCTTCCAAAAAGCGCCATTGAAGATCCACCAAGCCCATAACCAGTAATAGCCTCAAAAAGGCCTTCCCAATCATCTCCATAATATATCTTAAACAAATTAATAGCAATGTAGAGCACCAATAAACCATTAGCCGCCAGTAGAAAGCCCATCACAGCACCAGATCTAAATGCAATGATAAAAGCCTTGCCAACACCCTTCCTAGCCTCCAAAGTTGTTCTTGCATTAGCATAAGTGGCAATCATCATCCCAAAATAACCAGAAAACAATGAAGTACCAGCACCAAGAATAAAAGATATGGTACTAAAGCCAGCATTCGCTAATGCAGGCTTGCACATCTTATCCTTGCTATACGTGCAGGGCTGCTCCTTTGTGCTGAAGCCTTCTACAGACCCAAGGAACAAGAAAATCACTACCGCAAAAGCACTCATGAAGAGCCCAACATACTTGTATTCCGTGAAAAGGAACGAAGTGGCCCCTGTTTAATACCAAAAAATTAGAACGCCATTAACCTGGATTTCAGAGAAAAATCTTGTTTTTCATAAACTCGTAAAGCAACTAAATACGTGAATGTCGTGGGAAGCCATTGTTATCAAGAATTTCATGCTAATTCACGTATTTAGTTTCTTTACGGAATGCATAGTTGTGCTGAAGTAGGCGACAGTGAAGTGCATCATACACCGGTTACCCTGGAATTTGGAGCAAATATTATTTTCATAAACTAGTAAAAGAAATCGAATACAAGTACATGATACACCAGTTATCAGTCAAAAAGGCATCCTCAACAAACTCAAACATGTAATCAGATTCAATAGCACAACATAATGGCAAATAAATAAACAAACGTGATATAGATCTGAAATGCATAAAAAAGGCCATTATGCAGATGAAGCATCCAGGAGCATGGACGACAAAGGGGATGTCATAAATTTTGCAAAAGTAGCTTTAAAAACCGTGTCCAATTGGAGTGATGGAGACCATGGTAGCAAAGATGGATTAATCTACACCTTCCACACAGACAACAGGTTTCTAGAACTGCCTATAATGCATTAAGGAACGCATCCAAATAGGGATATAGATCTACATCTTCCATAGAGAACGCATTCTAAAACAGAGGAATCTCTCGAAACAATTTCCAATATAGAAATACAAGTAACATAAAAATGATTATCTTAAAGAACAACAATGAAGACATAAAAAGAAAGATCTAACTAGAACATGATATAGATCCAATATTGTGCTTCAGAAATAGGTAATACCAAAAAATTACCCCAGATTGCAGAAGGCTCAAAATAACCAGAATGATATCACGGATCAAAGAATGTGTTTCGCATAATGATAGCCAAGAATACATAACGCAGCAAACTTCAAGCACCGCAATGCCAAGGAGATTCATTCCACAAATCAAACACGATTTTCTCTGAGTCAAAATCCATGTAAAATGACTCTATTTTTACTATCGCATCCAAGGTAAAACATATCAAAGACCGCAACCGTACGACTACAGATCATTTCTTTTGTCCACATGAGAAACTCCAAATAACACAACCATCCAGGGAGTTCCTGAACGATGAAGGCCACACCACGCCATCGAACAAGCATGCAAAGAAAGAAAAAAACGAAACACACGAAGAACGTCTACAATATAATTGAGTCAAAAATAGAGATCGAAAATAGAAACGACGATAAGGAGAACAAGGAATCAACAAACTCGTAAGACAAACTAAGTGTTCCACTACACGTTCCAACAACAAGCCGAACAGATCTACCTTCGGAAATGGCACACTGTATCTCCGCACACTTGGCGGTGACCCCGTGGTCGGTCAACCCCTCCTCCTCCTCGATGAGGGCGTCATTGAACCCGCCCTTCTTCCCACACCCTCCCCCCGTCGCCCCAGGGGTGAGCTTCACCTGCGATACCAGGAACCACTGCACGAGCGCGTACACGATCCCGACGGCTGCCGCAACCGGGATCAGCACCTCCGTCAAGAGATCGGACACTATGATTGCCCCCATCCCGCTCCTTCTCACGCAAGATTTTGTTTGGCGCCCCCTCCCCCACACTCCCGCTTTCTGCTCTGGCGACCAGCGGAGGAAGGAGACGCGCGTGTGCACGGTATAAATAGATGAGGAAAGAGAAGCGGACAATGGCAAATATGTAATTAATTGGTAAACGGAGGACCTTTTTGTTTTCCACCTCTTCGCAAGTTCGCCTAGTTTCCCGACCATTTGGGAAAAGGGGTGAATCGGATAAGGCCTATGCGTGGCTCAGACGCGGCTTTCCTATATATAGATGGACGGTTGAGATCGACGACTCTGATTCTTTTGGACGGGTGGGATCCAAAGTTGTCTGCTCCCGGATGATGTCACGTGAGCTTCTTGGGAACGGAGTTTATTAGGTTGGTACTTGCTTTTTTTATTGTGTTTCTTCTCGAAAATTAAAGTAGTCTGAAGGAATATTATCAGCGATTTTTCTTTTTTTTTTAGAAGTTAAAAAAGTTAAAGTCATAATTATTTTAGTAAATAAAATTAGAATTGTATAATAATTTACATAATAAAAATTCATATGTTAAAATTTATATATAATAATAACGTTGAAAATTAAAAAAAGTTATCTGTAAACATTTCTTAAGTAAAGGTATTATATATATTAAAAGTGAGTCACCTCATATCAAAGTTTTTTTTAATGAAAACCAATGGATCAAAGTTTAGAAAAAAAAACACTAAAAGAGTGTCAAGATCGATGGTCAAAAATAGTTTCCATGAAAATCAGATAGACGAATAAAGTTAAAAAAAAAAAAAAGGAATCCAGAGAAGTAGAGGAAAATTTAATTATTAACCTCACCATCGAAGGCTTATTATGTGTTTAAAATTAAGATAAATTCACTTCGATATTTACCCGATAAATATATTTTTTCTTATTAATTACCGACTTATACAATAATAAAAAATTTAAAAGATCGGCTTTAAATTCTAAAGAATCACGCAGTAAGAAATACGTTGCGTGAAAACGTACGCATTTCTGTATGTTATTTATTACCTTGAATAGCTGGTAACCAATTTCTAGTAACAACTGAGTTAATCAAGATTATTTGATTTTACATTCACCATTAAGGTTTAAATTATGATACTTATATACGCTCGCCAATTCTGAAGAAGGCTAGGAAGTAGTAATTGGTTTTTATTTTCGTTTAAATCACCCCACAACAAATACAAGAGCATTCTTAATCTAGTTCAAATGGTACAACAACATGCAGATAAACGTTAAGCACGGAAAAGTCAACGATAAGTACCGCATGAATAGCTTCTGCAATAATTTGAAGTAGCATCTGCAAACACAATATCTTAATTAGGTACTTTAAAAATTAGGCAGATAAAGTTATATAATAATTAAATTAATAGAAGTTTATACGTTAACATTTATATAATAATTTTATAAAATCAATGTTTCGTTTGAAGTTGATTACAGTCGTTTTCTAAAATTATTATTATTATTATTTAGATTTCAATATATAAACTATATTACTCTAATTACTATATAATTCTTATTTTTTTTACTAAATTAACTTTAATTAAAATTTTGCTTAAATACACCCAAAAACCAGAATTAAAAGACATGAAATGACAGTATATGTACGGAGTGGTGAGGTTGGCAAACGTCAAAGGCATCAATTGGGGAAGTTATCTCAATCCACACATGTGGATGTGTGTGTGGACATCTCTAATTAAACGACCTTTGAAAATCCCAAGGATCAAATGGATAAGGGTTAATGATGTTATTTATTAATGAAATTTATTTTATTAAAATTAATTAATTACTGAAAATGAATTACAAGTATTCTAAAATATATGTTTATTACATTTTTTTATATAAAGTCAGGGAGATAAAAATATATATGGCAACAAATAGAGAGCATTAGGAATGATAAGTCACGCGCCAGAGGTTTTCACTCTAATGCAAAAAAGAATTAAGCAATCATTAATTAGCCGATGCTACAGACATGCCCTTTGTTTTGCGCATAATTACAAAATCGCTCGCTTATTCTCACATGCTAGATTGTTCAGTTTACATTTTTTGTACTTGTTACCATTTCTTCGACGATACTTTCAAATTGTTCTCTTATTTACGGTGTACGAGATTTCAGATGCACGGTTCCAATTTAGATTTTATATGATAAAATTAATTAATTAAGTGAGTTTAAATTTTATTTTTTTTAAGTTAATATGATTTTTAAGATGAAAAATTTAATTTCTCTTTCTGACAATTACAATAAAAATCTTTACTTTTATTATACTATTTGTTAAAACATATATTTGATACAATAAAAATCTTTGTAAATCCTGTTATCAAATGAAGTGTAAGTGGGCGAGAAGGATCGGATCAAAAGATTAGCTTAAGGTAAGAGAGTTTCAATTAATTTTGAGAGTTGAATGAAATTGAAATTAAGTTAATTTTATAAACGAAATTAGAATTACGTAGTAATTAATATGATAAAAATTTATATATTAGAATCTATATATTAATAATAACGTTAAGTAATTTAAAGAGTCAATTCCAAATGAGACTTTAGTAACGATCTTTTAATTTTAATTTTACGTAAAATTTTATATATCAATCGTTATATATAAATTTTTATTTTATAATTTATTATAAAATTTAATTTATTTAAAGTTATCGTGATCGTCCAAGGACAAATTAGGTGAGTGAACTTGACGTCGGTGGCTTCAGATTTAAAACATTCCGTTGGGACGTCAAATCAGAGATGGCCCACCACGTTCCATGTATGCATGCATGCATGCATCGTTGTTGTTTTTTTTGTTTTGTTTTTTTTGTTTAACATGTGTGCGGATCCATGGAACGGGGAAACGTAACGCGGTGCTAATTAGTGAATTAATTAATGATGAGGTGGTTTTTAATAATGGTTTGGTCATTTATTTATGAAATCAAAATAAAACGAAAGACATGGAAATGGAACGTACGTGCTTATTGTCGGATATCACTGCTATAATAAGAGTAAATATTATTATTGTGGTAGAAGTAAAACCTTATCGTGTCGCACGAGAATTGAATGGTGTCTGGTCTCCTCTACCTCACGTTCTGTGCAAGCAACGATAAGGTGGGCGCGGCCACTGATGAATCGAGTGGTCTAACATCGTTATCTTTGTAACCAACTAAAATTTTTTATTATTATTATTATTATTATTATTATTATTATTATTATTATTATAAAAATCATGGGACCGTTAGTTCCCTCGTGTACTATTTCACTTTTCTTTTTATGATACGTTTATGAATATTTTTTTTAGTTCGGAAAGAATTAAAATTAAAATTATTTGTACGAATAGAATTAAAATTACATGATAATTTAGATGATAAATGTTTATATGTTAAAATTTATACAATAATAATAATATTGGAAGTGATTCTAGAAGTTAAAAAAAAGTGCTTGTGGAAGTTTTTGTTTAAAGTGGTGTTTGTATCGATGAAATTAATTAAATTGAAATGAATTGAATTTAATTGTGTCGACAAAAATACATGACAATTTTAAAGTCAACAATTTATATAATTTATATTTTTTGAAGTTATTTGTTTTTTAAAAAATAAATATTATAAATGATAATTACCACTTTAATAATATTTTTATGAAATTACACTTTAAACCTTTTAAATTAATGTGTGGTTATATTTATTATACTTTCAATTCATCTAAATTCTGCACAAACACTTTAAACCTTTTAAATTTAAAATTTTGTGTAATTCTATCATGTATACAAATACTCATCTTAAAATTCTTTTTCAATCAATTTTAAAATTCTTGTCGATTTTTTTTTAACTAATTATACATACACAAATGATTTCAACAAAAACTACACAAATGTTCAAAAAAGTAAAATTCAAATGCAACAAAAGAAGAATGGTAACGACAAAGGTTGTAGAAGCTACAAAAGAAACAATAGGCCACTTCGCAACACTAGACTTCATTCTTTTAACCCACTTGAGTGTTTCTGGAGTGAGAAAAATGAATTAAAAGTAAAACGCAAGAAACAATTTTAAGATAGAAAGAAGAGAAAAAGTAATTTTAATAATGAAAGAAGTAAATTAAAAATTAAAAAATGTCATTATGAAAATAAAAATGATTTTGAAAACTGAAAGTAAAAAATGCCCCCCCCCTCCCGCGCAATCCTGTATTCAATACTTTTTTTGCGGGAGATCCTGATGAATACGATAGTAGGGTGTATTAACTAAAAAGAAAAGAAAAAAAAGGAACAAAACGAGTTTTAAGCTAAAGAATAACAAGTTAAAGATTCTAATCAAAAGTAAACTAAAGAAACAATGCAGGAGAATAACAAGTTAATATCCCAGCAGATGTTGTCAACCCTTTTTTTTTTTTTACTTTGTTGTTTTGTAATTTTTACGACCTGTGTCAGCAGCAGCCCAGAAGGTTCTCGGAATTCCATATCTCAAGCGGTACAAGTATGGGAGAGGCTAGAAAAGGCAACCAGACGAAACGAGGCGGTCGGTACCACTACCATGATGGTTGCGTTTCATTCAATGCCCTGGATCACCTGCCGAACATCTTATGGAACATGCTATTGGGGCACCATACACGATGCTACCATGGAGATGGGTTGGAGCATATCAGGCAACTCTTCTTCTTTACCCATTTCCTTGTAGATTGGCAACCCTTCCTTCGCACCGGTTCCCGGTTGATGGAAGAGTGTCAAACATGAACCTGCATTTTGTGTCAAAACAAATGACTCTGAGCACTTCACCGTGCATTCGGGCGTCTATCATTTTTCCTGTTTTTGGTCGCAATGAAACGCAGGTGTGACCCCCCACATGAAGCGATATTTGCAGCTAAAACAATAAAACACCACGTACGTGTATGTCACCCGCCCAACATTTGCTTCCCCACCCCATTTCATGACAAGTCACGGATTGCAAAAATATTGTGATCGTTAAGTAAGAAGACAAAAGTGAGTTTACGACCCTTATCAGCTTCATCTACCAGACCCCGACAACAGATTCGAAATAGAAGGAATGCCTTGGCTTCTCATCTGTTCTTGAGCTTGCCTCATTTCCTCGGGATCTGGTGGCAAAATACAGTGCAATTGTTACACTAGTCAAGTGACAAACAGTTTCCAGAATACAGTGTCAACACAGAAAAATTGCACTCGATGGATGACAGGTTTTTAGCAAATATATATATTCTTAAAACGGCATTTATGATCGCCAATTATGTCAGGAGGGACCACTAGTGCATGAAACCTGACAAAAAGAAAGGCTATCCAGCTGCAGGAGTGAAGAAGAAAACGTACCCACATTCTCCATCAGCTTGGGCATGAGGAAGACTACTATCAGCATAAGACTCACCATCAGCCCCATGGGGCTCTTCAACAGGGACATGATAGAGAAGGGCTCCCTCACCTGAAAATTCAATACAACTTGTAGAAGGTGATTGATCGGCTCCTCATGGTACACCCACTAAGGGAGGAGTCAAATCGTTACCTCATAGTACTGTTCTTCTCTGATTGGTACCAGAACCAATTCATTTAGAACCCTTCTGTCCTCTGTCAGAGCCGCTTGGACTTTACCTGGGTATCTAGCACTAACATCAACACGTACCTGGGCAAAAAGAACAGTTATGAGAATAAATACATCTTTTTTTATGAATCTTATAATAGTGGAAAAGATGTGTCGTAAAGGAGTAAAAATTTGTTTATTGCTAATAAATATTATAAACAATAATAAAGTTACCTAATGTTATTAAGAAATTTGACATTATGTAAATGAATACCCAATTAATCTATAAATAGATATAGATATATATATAATCCCATTTTGTTACAAAAAGGTTCAAAAACACCAACACTCAAGTCCTTGGTAAACATATTAGGTAACCACTTTGAAGAATAAGTGTAAAGTATAGATATGATTCCTTTCATCATCATACGAACTTAATGACAATTCACTTTGATATGTTTCACACATTCATGGAAAGTGAATTATTACAATAAATAAAACTAGGTCGCCATAATGCATAGTCATACTTATAGGAACCTCTAGAGGAAAAGGAAGTTCTATAAGAAACGACCTAAGCCACCACATCTCACAAATTGTAGCAAAAAGGAACAATACTCAAACTCAATACTATATCCAAATGCTACATTAAATTCTTATTTTTCCATGTGATGAAATTTACCGTAATATATGTGCAACCTCTCGATGTGGACTTTCAAAAAATGACCATTTAAACCCCTACTTTTTTAAAAAAATGTTGTAATTTTCAATCCATATAATCTCCATTTTTCATGCCATTGAGAAAACTGTTTGGACTGTTAAACTGGAGCGAGCCTTGTTAAACAGAATTAAACCAATTAAATCAGCCAGTTAAACCACTCAATTTGACCAATGGCTTAATCCCTTATATATATCAAACAATTTTAAAAAAAACAACAAACTTTGACTTGAAAATTTAAATCTCATATGATCATTTAGGACAATATGAAATAATATTCGTTATACTTAATTCTTTATAAGAAATTATAATAATTATTAATTGTTATAATAAACTAACATACATATATCTTCAAAATTCATCAAGCAAACCAATTTAAAGCATTTATGAACTTCAAAAAATGTTTGATACAATTTATTGACCAGTTCACTAAGTGATGATGTTATAATGACATCATCACCAACTGATGTATCATCATCAGTAAATTGAATTTTTCCACTGATGGTTTCCCTTTGACAATATCCAAAGCAGACCTCCATGAAGTCAACCATCATCTTGAAGACATGCATGTCACAAGTAATTACCAAGAACATCAGATTATCTATCTGGTAGCCCTACAAGCAAAGAAAGGGTGGTAGCAATCTTCCTCCCCTATCTCAACCAAAAACACATTGGGTATCTGCATCTTTGGTCCATTTCTTTCAATAGACTCTAATGATTCACCTTTGTCAAAGGACTAATCACACAAACAATTTTGGGGAGGAGCTGGCCAAACCAACCCAAATGAACACCATATAATTTGGGAAGTCCCCAGTAAAACTCTGTAACAGCTCCAACAAATAGGTCGCCCAAGTTGTTGGTTGTTTGAATGAGATGATCGGCAGAGGCATGCCATTATCAAGTGAAATCATCTTACCTATTCCCAAAGGCAATGAAGATCAAGTAGTTGCCCATGCATTTGTCCTGCACAGTCAACTATCTACCATTCAAACCCATCAAGATGGCTCAAAATCCCCATTTCAAAGTTATCTTCCACTTATCCAACTTGTCCCTCCCATTCATTGCAGAGTGCAGACATTCACCACCTCTAGTTTTGTCTTCTGAATACCCATGCGTACACCCAATGGTTACAAACCATATCCCTGATCAGTTGTTGCTTGACCATTCAAAACCTTTTTCTCCAAGTCAAAATCTTCATGATGAAATAGGTGAAGCCCACAGATCGAAGGAACCCTACTCAGACCCATCATTTGTAGAGGTTGTGGAAAACTTTGGTGTAATGGCCAAGGATGCTAACCCACGTGATATCTCATCACAAACCAACAAGTATATACATCAATGTCCATGCCCATAGCTCAAATCTGACTAGAAAGGGGAAGAATCCATACATCCCATGGATGGAGTAATTTCTCCTTTTTGAATAGTATAGGTAGGCATATATACTAGTTATCTTAGGCTATGTTTGGGAAGAATTCTCCTAACTCAATTCTAACTCCACACAAATTCTAACGTGCCATTATTACTACATAAACTTCAACATATAAACTCCACTACATCAATTACTATACAACTCAATTCTGTTTGTTTCATTACCCCCAACTTCAGCTCTATCCAAATCTCAAAGATGATTAGAGCTCTTGTCAAACGTACCCTTAATTCATGAGGATTGGAAGTCAACAATTAATATAGAAATAACCATAGTTATTAAGGTGGGTGCCCATGTGCCAAAGTGAATCTTCTATCATATCCATTTAATTAAATATATATTTTTAAATATTTTCCTTACAAAAAAATTATTATTATTGATGAAAGACTATTGAAACATACATAATTAATGAACTATATAATAATATATTACTAAAATATACATAACAGTATTATTACACTTCATAGTGTTATTATCTTAGGATTATTTATGTACTTGAATGTTTTTTAGGAAATAATAGACATAAAAAACCATAATTAAATATGAATAAATATCATACTTAATTGAGGTGCCCAACTAGGTACTGAGGTACCCAACAAGGATAGGTTTTCTACACCTAGCCTTTTCTTTCATAAACTGTGTCCTAATTGGATCCGAAGTTCCACCAACTCTCTAAAGTCATATAATAAAGTTTGTATGATTTTTTGATGAATTTTAATCATTTAAAAATGATATTTTTAATTTTTAATTTTTTCATTCATTTAACATATTATACACCATTTTTATAAATTTTTATTATGACTAAATTTGTGTCATAACTTGTTCTTCATATTTTGATAACATTACAAGTTCTAGTATGAGGCTTTTAAAGAAAACTTCAATAATCACCATGAGGTGTTCATGTTGTGCTAAAAGAAAGAAACCACACAATTCAATTTGGTTAAAACTGCAATTATAAACCACTGATGGAATAAGACTTTCAATAAACCAAAAAAGGGAAGTACAACAATATTGAGGTTGAAAAGGGGGGAGGTAAAGAGATGGGGGAACAAAGCAACCATTTAAGTAATGTAGACAAAACACAATTATTTGGTCAAAAGATGGTTTAGCGAGTAGTAGATAAAGTGGAGTTGATTTAGAAACAATTAATAATATCTTGAAGTTAGACAAAATACTTGTGCAACTCATAGGCGTGACTGTGTGAGTTGTGTTTGAAGTTGGGGATCATGTGTCTTGAATATTTTCCTATTAAAGGAATCATGAGATTCAATCAGAAAGGAAAGTTGACTATGAGATTTATCAAACCTTTTCCATATAAGCATTTGATACATGTTTAAGTTTAGGAAGTTTCTTAAGTGTCACCACTACTGAGGATCTCTCCCTAATCGTCAATGGGTCCAAGTTTTTGTTGTGCTCACACCTTGTCTACTCTTGTTTAAAGGCTTCATGAGACCACCAATCAATAGTCTTTAGTTAAGGGGGTTACAGAACAAAAAGGCTGAGACACTAGCTCCATATGCATGAAGACCAATGAATGTCAGATGCAAAGCCCCACACCTCACTAAGATCATATTGCCATACTCACTCAAGCAAAGGAACCCCCATTGAAGATCAGAGTGAGGCACAATAAGAACATTTCCATCCTTTTCAAGGAATCACACGTACAATAGTTGATTCCGAATGTTCACAAGGGGCTAGGTTGTCAGAGCATATGTGATTAAAAGCATCTTGCCAAAGTGGAACTGTAGTAGCTACAAACGTAGAGACAAGACCGTTGTTGACTTTATAACCCTTTAATCTATCACCTTAGTAGGTAGATCCCACTCTTGAATGGCCTCAGCTTCTTATCATCCATGCTTAGTTTTCCATCTTTGTGCAAAAGTTTGATAAGGTACCACAAAAATATTCAACCATAGCAGGTAGTCACCTTAAGATGCAACAGTGGCAGCAGATAGACATAGGAAGGTCTACCAGTAGTTTTGGAGACAGAGAGGGTGTTGGTGGAGGTGGAAGAGCTGGAGTATGAGGTCAAATTGGTAGGGAAGGTGGCAACTACTACTTCTAGACGACAATCATGGTGGTTATTGTATTGGGCAATGGCAGTCATGGTCTTCCTTTTTTGTGTTTTGTAGATCTAATCCTAGTGGTTTGGTACCAACTTGCAAATGAAAAATATTATTTATTGCTAATGAGGGAGGCCTACATATAGGTTTAATTAAGGACATCCTTTAAACAGATATCCAATAAAATTCAAATGCACATATAACATAAAAGACATAATCCAACAAGACGGAAAAGGAACCATACCGGAGAAAAGAAATAACCTAGGACAGACACTTCAATCAGATGAGTCCCAGCTGGCACATTGTGGCTTAGGAACAATGAGTTAAGAAGAAGCAGTTTACTAAGTACATTACTAGAATCATTGAATTCAAAGAAATGCATAACCATGAGTACAGGTGACAACAAATTATTTTATATTAATTATTTATATAAGAAAATTTGTTATTTCACAGAGGTCAAAAGTCAGTTTAAGGTGCAACAGATATCAAACTCCATGTAACCAAAATACATGCACTCCGTTTATGTTAATTTCTATATAAACAAGCATACATTCACTACACCAATAAATTTAAATCTTGTGAAACATGCATGTTGGAGAAATGTAAAAAAGAAAATCACCTCTGTTCAAGGAATACCATTCGAAAAAGAACCTCTATTCAAAATCCTATATGGATATAAATCATTGAAAACTTTTTAACAAATAAAATCAGAAAATGAATTTGCAAGTGTGTTTTGAAATTGAATTTTTCCCACACATTTTTTTGTGTTGATAGCAATAATTCTGCGAAAACAACAGTACAAGTATTACCAATGAAGGTAAAAGGCACTTAGATGTGGGTGCTGAAAAGACAAAAACCTAATGTGAGATTGTACTTTGAGAAGTAGACTCAAAGAAACTAACAATCAGCACACAAGAGTTTACTACATGAAAATAATACCGCATCATCTTCTTTTCATAGACCATGGAATGAAATGGCTAAGTTATAGCTAATTGTTGTGATTCATCTATGATAAAAAAAAGTAGCTTGACACAATAAAATTGAGTCTAGAAGGTTTTAAATTAAGGTCATTTATACATCATGTGACCGCTATTTTTACAATTAAACAGATCATATACTTGAAGGTAAATATGCACAAGGCAATTTCAAGGCTTGAAATTCCATTGTTCAAAGGATACAATGAAAAATAACCATCAGGACGAAGAAATGTAACACTTTGTCCACCATTGAGAATAATTTTGGCGTTAGATAATTTTGCAGGAAAGCCAAATCCTTTCATTCCAATACCTGCCAAATAGACATTTAGTTAAAGCATGGATTACAATCAAACAACACATTAAAATGTGTAATTGGAAGCTGACAAGAATGAATAACCTACTTATTACAGCACCAAGGATGTGTGCTTATATGCATAATTATACACAAGCACCAAGTTACATTAACTTTTTTCTTAGTAATAATAAAAATAAATAAAGCATAAAAATATATAAGACAAAATGAATAAGTCAAAAAAAAATAACAATAAAAAAAATTCAAAACAAGAGACAATGATGCCAAAAAAAAGAATAATTGAGATAAAGTTGTTAGGAACGATTTGCTCACTAAAGGGGAGTGAATAGTGAGTTGATTAATTTTAAAAATTAAAATAGGAGCTTAAAACAATCAAACGTTATTAATCAACTGTATAAATAATTTGGTTCACAATTTAATTTTGATAAGCTACAAGAGATCAAATATAGAAAAAAAACTAAACCACAAGGAACACAAAGATTTCTTAAGTGGTTCCCTAACTAAGTATGTCCACCCCTAAACTTAAGAAACTTGAATCTATTCTAATCTATTATAATAATCTAAATTACATCAGATACTTTTACATGTTCAATACCAACTTATTACAACAAGTGTTTAAGATACAACACATTAACCAACCATGTGTTTAAGGTTAAACATACCAACCAACTAACAACCTTGTGTTTTTGGGTTGAAACACAAGCAAACCAACACACCTAGTATTTTATGATAGAAACACTTCAAACCAACCTAGATTTCTTTTCTCCAAGAAAATTTCTTGTATTTTATGGTCGAAACACAAGGAACCAACCGCTCTAGTGTTTTAAGGTTAAAACACTACATACCGACACACCTAGTGTTTTCAGATAAAAACACTACAAACTGACCACTCAATCTCAAAAGGAGTGCACTTGTATTTTCAAGTTGAAACAAAAGTAAACCAGCATTTACAAATTGACTCACACAACAGCAAATAAAGTATAACTTACAAACTTTGAAGATTGCCATTGCTCAGGAAGGTTTGATGCAGATTTTCTAACATGAATACACTGAGCAACAGTTGCAATTGAGTGCAGTTTAGTGTTGAAATGTTTGAAGTTTGTATCTATGTATAAGTTGTGCGTGTCTAGTTTCTAAGCATGCCACCTAGTTGTACTTATAAATGAATAACAAGATGTTCAACAGCTAGTTTTATTTACAGACGAACTAACGTTTTTATGAAACAGTGATCCATTTCTGTAACGGCTAGTATGCTTAAAAAGACAACAGAGATTTCGAGCAGATCGCTGATCCGTTGATTTCACCCAAAAAACCCTGACTCAATTTTTGTGCAGAATGGATTAACGTTTTGATGAAATGTTGGTCTGTTTTTACAATGGCTAGTTTTCTTCAAGGGAAACAGCTAGATTCTTAATGAAATGTTACTCCATTAGCTTAGCCTGAAAATCCTTGACTTAGCTTATATGCAGTTTTTTTTTTAAAAAAAAAAAAACTTATATGCAAAATGGACTAACGATTTTTCAAACCGTTTGTCTGTTTCCCAATACCTAGTATAGTGTAATTTACAAGAAAAAATAGAGGGGTTAATAAAAAAAAAGAAAAAGAAAAATGCTGGTTATATCGCTTAGTTACACCAATCAATATACCACGTTAGAAACTAGGTTCAAAATGAAATAGCCAACCCTCAGTATGCTACTCGGTCACACTGTTTCCACTCGGTATATCGGATATATAGTACTTAAGGCATGGAAATCTCAGTGCATTGTTTGGTCGCACTGATCAATATACCAATGTGACGATGCATATACCAGTCTAATGTACAATGCCTCGGTGGACTGTCTGATCACACTGATACTGATGTGCATATATACCCTAAGTGGAGCTCAGAACACTGTTTGATTGCATCGATCATTTGTACCACCTAACATGCCAAGGATTCTAAAGTTTACATGTCTAAGAACGTTGGTCCGTTTTTCAAGACTGTTAGTCCGTTTTTACCTGAACATGGTGCTAAATATTCTAAGTGTAAGTGTGATCCACTACACTCCTAGACTACTCTAAAGATGCACCTAATCTCCCTAAAGCAAGAGCATTACAAGCATACATTCACACATACACAACAACATAATGATCTTTAACTTGCTTCCCTTGTTCTTCGAGTCTTTCTTTAATAGATCTTTTCTTCAAGTTTTTCTTCAATAGATCTCTAACACTTCATCTCTTCAGCACTAAGTGATCTTCATCTCTTCATATACGGCAACTTGTCAACTTTAGCTGCTTTTTATAACCTGTGATATCTTCAATAGCATATAATCTTTCCACCTATATACATATGAATTCTTGATACATTTAAGATAGTTTTGCATCATCAAAATCATAGGGACAAGTTCCCCAACAAAAGCAATGTCATCTTTATTCTTCTTCATATATTAGATTCTTAGAATGACAAGGGTGTTAGCTCAGATATATCTTTTCCTTATAATTTTTCGGTAATGTTTGATCTTCAGGTGTTAAGCAAATGTCAAGAAGCAACTAAAAATGTAGATGAAATGTTAAAAAAGCAAACAAGAGCTTAACAATGCAATTATTGTTCCAAAGGAATAATAATCCAACTCAAGCCAGTAAGCATGAATTCCTTGAATTCACTTCAGATATAATACAAATTTGTTAGGAAAATAACATTTATAAGCTGGGATATATTTTTTAGTTGTGTAAAAACACAAGAGATAGGTGGAAGTGGAATGATCTATTAGTAAACATTAGACTTTTATATAAAAAGATTGAATAAAATGGACAAATACAACTTAAGCAATGTGCAACTAAACCCACACACAACACATAATCTTAATACATTAATATACTCTAATACTTTCCTTTAAGTTACAACATCCAACATGCAATAGACTCAAACTTAAACATAATAGAAAATAACAGATACATGGAAAAGACCAATTATAGCAGAAGTAATAGTAAAAGATAATAAAAATTGTTATAGCAGAAGCAGCAACAACAGAAAGAATTTAAGATAAGTTTAAGAAAAACTATATTTCAATTTGTAGTAGAGTAACAATTACATGATACAATCTGAGTTAATAAAACTAATAGGAAAATGAAGTGTATCTTCAAAAAGTAGATAGATAGACATGATCTACACTTAGAATTTTTAAACTTTTTTTCCTTTTTTGTCTTTTTCCTTTTCTTTCCTGTCTTTCCCATTCTCCCTCCTTTTTTCTTTTCTTCTTTCTATTTTTCTCTTTTTCTCTTTTTTTTATTCTAGTACTTCATATATACCATTGTGATGCTCTCGGTCATATATATATATTTCTCTTTTTTCTTTACAATCACTGTTGATAAGTATGATACTATGATATGCGAATCCCGAATGCCAGCTTCTTCATATATATATATATATATTATGACTACATATTAAAAGGGCTGGCCTTTTATCACACCCTAGGCATAGCAAGGCAACACCTAACCATTCACCTTGATAACTATGCATACGTTTTACTGTCACTGTTGATAACTATGATATGTGAATCCTGGATGCCAATTTCACATTTTCATGCTTGTTTTATCAATTAAAGAATTAACGTTTATGACTGGCCAAGAAGTTTCTAACATACTTGGACCATCAAGATACGATCAGCATTCCTTTTACATCTCCTGGATTATTGATTAGCTATTGTAGTTTCAGTTCATGTTTTTAAACTTAAGATTTCAACAAAGCTAAACTTTCAACACAAGTTGCACTTCCAAATAACGATGCCTGGATGAAAGCCTAATCTGTCAGCCTTTAGTTCAAATAATTCATATGTTCTTTCATACAGGCCCTGGAAATTGACGAATTAGAACACGTGCGAACACGTCAAGGCTATTAACAGGTAGTCAACCAAACCCTGAATCAATTGAATCCAATGAAATTATTCTTCTCGTAACGGTGGCATTTGCAACGAACAAGAATTGAAACTCACGGATACGTCAAATATCACTTATCCCTACTCTCTATATAAATATTAACCAGTGGCACCCTATATCATAACTTAATATCAGATTGCCATACTCCCGTCGAACAGGAAATACCACGCCACTATACAATTTTTTCTCTAGAATAGAGTAAGAAGGGAAATGTTACCGTCGATCTTGACGCGTCCAGTGATGTCGAACCCATTGGAAGCGCTGGGTAGGAAGAAGAAGAAGAAGAAATTAGAAACCAGAAAGCAAAAATTGGGTAAGAAATGTGATGGAGAAGAGGGAGAGCAGTTGCTACCGTGCGAAAGAATGGAAAGTGCAAAGGAAGAGTAGCGGTAAAGGCCACCACCAACGGCGGCAGAGGGGCAAGGATGCCGATTCGCCGCCCAAGCTCGCCATTACGGCGCACAGCGCAGTCCTGTGCTCGGCCTGGCCGAGGAGATCCGGTGGACGCTGGACTTTTCGTCGGAGAGACGTATTCAGAGTTTTGCGTTTATTTTTCGGAATTTTTTCTACCCACCACGGTAAAGTTTCGTAAAATCGCATAAATCATTATAAAATATCTATTTATAATAGGTACATTTCTTAAAAGCCTATCCTTACATTAAAATGTCATTTTTATTTATATATTTGAATTAACTAGTTAAAATTGCTCGTTGCACATTTCTTTTAAGATACACATGTATTGACATAATTTTTGAGATAAAAAAATATCTTTTTATTTTTCTTTCCAACAATTATAAATGAAAATATTTATTTTTATTACATTATTTTTTAAAACATAAAAACCTTTGTAAACTCATTTTCAAATAAAGCTAATATCTACTTTTTCGGGCTATCCTTACATTAAGTTTTGAATTAAATAAACGTAACCGTAATATTACATTTATCACGGTATTTATAGTAAATTGGGAAAAAAATGAAAACTTTTTCAGATGTACAAATCCCATTAAATTACTCTGCTAGCAGCACATGATTAACATAAACATTTAAAATTCCAACAGTTTTAACTTTTCGTGAAAGTTATACTTTTATAATTTTAAATTAAAATTATACGATCTTAATTTAAATTTAAAATTATAAAAGTATAACTTTTATTTAAAATTAAAACGATTAGAATTGCAAACAAACGCTTAAATTTTTTTCCTAAAGACTGCGAAACAAGGCTCGCAGCAAAATTATTATTATTATCCTTACAGCCCAGCATACGCAGCTGCAAAATTTTAGTGGAATCTTATCGATACAATTGCATACAGGCAAAATGATCGATAGTTTCTTCGGAAGCTAATGCCCTCCTTCATCAACAGCTCTCTTAACCTTATTTACTTTCCAATTCAACCAACTTCGAAACAATATGGTAAAAATTTATGCAAAAAAATTTGTGTGATAATAATAATATGTAAAAATTTATAAGAAACTAACTTTACAATAAATAAAATAAAAAAGAAACAAAACCTTAGCATACAAAATAACACACTCCAACCTCAAGAATAAAGGGACAAACTTAACCGATTGCCTCAACGCACCTCTACGATCGCCCAAGCAAGAGGAGCTCAAAGGAGTAGACACACACATCTTGGTAAACTCCTCCGTTTGGACCAGAACCTAATCCCAAATCTAAAAAAGTCTACTGCTTGAACATGATGAGCCAAGAATTAGATACTTCAGGATCAACAAGCGGCAAGGCACAATGATTTAATAGGCAGTTAGGAGAAGACCAAACGTGTAATGAAGAAAGAAAACATTTTTTGCTGGCAAAAGGTACAATACAAAAAACTTTGGTCCCTTTTACCTTCCTAGTGAAGAAAATTCTCCAAAAGGATGTGTAGAGTTCAAACATCCGTTTGCTCTACCGATCGTCCGCAACTCATCGTGTAACTCCGCCCGATGCTAAAACGAATATCAAACGTATCCATTTAGCTGGTACAAAAATTTCGGTGGCACTCTTTAATGCAGAAGAAGAGACCTTGAACAGGTTGCTGGAGTGCTTCTGGTCCATTTTCAAGCAATTTCAGCTACTCCCTTACAAGCAACCAAATCCTTTCATCTTTCCATAGAAATCATCAGGTGGGATCATCTTTTTCAGTTGCTTTGTAAAAGAGTATCTTCTGCACGTAGAACAACATGTACGCCTGAGCAGACCTTACAATACTTTCACTCACGTGAGTGATCCATGCGTCATCACATCTGTACCATTGATTACTTAACCGCAAGAAGGTTATATAGTGACCAGCCTCTAATTTCCCACTGTGAGTTATTACCGCGAATAGCTCGAACTCGGAAGCTAACTCGGCAGACATATCATCTACCTCGCCGTCAAAACCAAAGACACGGTTGCCAAATCTACTCCTCAATATAGAGGATGAAAGGTAAGGTTCCATGTTCAAAGAGAACGGAAATTGAAGATAACTATCAATTTTCTTTGTCATCTTTCTACTTGATGAATGTTCAAACCTCTTGATATGGAAACAAGTGACCAATGGAAGCTTTCTAATGGACATCTGTTTCAAAGTTTCTTGTCTTACTTGACAATGTTGACAGAACAGTTTCTGGTCAGAACCTAACCTTTCAGACCTTGTAAAATGCTCCAAGCATCGGCTAAGCGTGGACTGACTTGATAACCCCGAACCTGACTCACCGTTGCAGGAATTTGATTTTGTGGAGGTCTTCATAGGGGTGCTTGAAGAATCCAAGTCAAGAGAGATGTCTATGCAGGGATCATATGTAGTAGATGTGAATCCACAGATGGTGCAGATTACATCTGATCTTAGAATACCAGAGAACACCCTATGAGCAATGCAGCAATTTCCACTGCCTGCAGAAAAAGTACAGAAAAAAAACAGGAAAACCCATGAAGAAATAGATTGAAGTTGTTTAACCTTAAATTGCCAATAAGTTGAGTCAACGTTCAAGAATTTCCTTTAAGTGTCAGAAAGAATAATTGAAAGGTTGAAGTGTGTGCAGTAATAAAACAGCAAAATTTACAAATGGGAGATATAAAAGACATGACAAATCAAAATTTAAAGACAAGCATTTGTAGGCCTGAACCAAATACCATTCATTAAGGACTAACGTATTAATCAAAACTATACAAGCCATGCAAGAAAATACAAGAGTGCATTCCAAGGAACAGATTAGGGGAATAATGGATTCCAACTTATAGAGACAAACCTTTCGCAAAACATGTCCCAACGACCACAGCATCACACCAAAAACTGGCAGATGACGTTATAAAACCGGTACAATTGATACCAGCAAGAAAATGTGATAGAGACTGAAAAGGTGAGAAAAATAACTAGCTTCAAATGATTGGGCATTGAACAAATTAGCCAAAAATGGTGGGACAAAAATAATGGGTAGACCCTTGCTGAAAACAAACAGATAGTATAGGTAGAATACCAGAAAACTTGCAATATTACTGATTGATAAACTCAGATATGGATCTGATCAACATGCAATAAATACCATGGCTATGCAGCTTTGTTTCATCTTGCTCCACCTTTTCGTGGATGCCATCAAGCATGGAAATGAAAAATTCGTGAGCATCTTGCTGCTCATAGCTTGCTAAGTTTGAGGCATGCCGCCACCAGCTGCAAGAAATCAGAATGGTCAAGCATTGAAAATAGACGGTACAAGCGACAAAGGAGCGATCCTTATGATCTCAAGGAAAACAATCTGCCTTGCAAAACGACTAGTAAAACACTGGTGGCATGATACAAGGCACGGCAGATGTTAACCACACATTGTCTCTTCACAAGAACAATTAATCATCGCAGCCATCAGCAACAAATTACCTCCTATTACACACAATACATACTAACCATCATTAAAACAGGAATCTGCCTCGCAAGCTTAATGCTGACATGCTAATTTCAAATGTTGCCACTTGCTACCTAAAGACCAAAGTGGCTTTCGATGCTTAGAATGTATTATATTTTTTCTGAAACAATTAAGGAATATAATCCCATAACTTATACATGAGTTTGTCGTTGCATGTGCATCAATATTAAGTATGCACGCATGAATAGTTAAATAAAGAATACAACTCAGCGACACCCAAACAAATTTAAGAAAAGAATATATCACCATCATGGATATATGTATGTGTATGTGTGTGTGTGTGTGTGTATATATACGAGGTTGAACAGCTCCTGACCGACGACCAAAATAAAAAACAAGCGGCAAGGGAGGACCCTCCAAAAACGCATTCAATCCCGTGCTCGAAAACAGCAGTTGTGGACGAGGACCGGCAAGCTGACCTGTATAGGAATCTGGCAGGGCTGTAGGGCGTCCGATCGCCTGAGAAAACAGCAGAGTACATGGCATCAAGATCACATGCGAGACACACGGTGGTTGAGGTCGATGCTTGCCCAGCATTCCTTCCGTGGTCCTTCCTCCTCCCAAGCTGATTCTGATGATTCACATTACCGTTCTTCTTCTTCGTCTTCCCCTGACGGCACATGTACGGATTATGCCTATCACTCAAGAAGTAGTTCCGGAGGGGCGGTGTGTGCAGCAATGCCTGCAACACGGAGTTCATAAAGCACGTGCTCCCGAGATTGTTCAACCCCCTCAATCCCGACGGGATCTGATTCTTCTCGATCAACGCCATCGGGCTCGATCTCTTTCCCATCACCGCCTTCTCCACCGTATCCGGCGCCCACGGCCGGTACTCCACCCTCCTCCTCTTCTTCCACACATACTCACCCACCGCCTCCCCGGCCCCAGGCAAGGGTAACGACATCGAGACCGACGTCTTTTTCTGCGCGAGAACTACGGCCGCATCAAAATCGGCATCATAGACCTGATCACGGCAGAGGCAGCAGAACAGCTCCGCCCGGTCGACATCGACCGCGATCTCGTGGGGTAGGAGGTCGAGCTGAAGCTGGGGATCCTTGAACCGGTTGGATTCGGCGTGGTCGGGGGCATGGACGCGGCAGGAGACGGTGGCGCAGGCGAGGCAGGCATAGAGACGTGGACCGTGCGTCCCGCAGGCGCAGCACCGGGGCACCTCGTCGCGTTCGCGCCGGATCTCGGCCCGGCCGCCGGGGGGCCGCACGCGGAGGCAGCGGTGGATGCAGCGGAAGGGACGGAGCGAGGGGGAGGCGGTGACGGAGCGGTACGACTGCAGATGGGGACAGGGAGGGGGAGGGCGGAGGGGGCGTGAGGACATCGAAGGGGGGTGGCGGCGGCGGTGAATGCCCTAGATTTGGTGGACCCAAGAGTCATGGGTCGAGGCAAAGGACGGGAACCGATGGGGAGGTGGGAGGTGGGAGGTGGGAGGGGAAGAGGCAATGGACAATGCCCTGCTCCGCTTCCGAGGTTATTGCCCGTAGTCATTAATGGAAATTTCGACCTTTTTCTGTTTTTTTTTTTTTTTTAACAATTCGTTCCAACGAATCTAATTCACTTTTTAAAAAAACAAAAAGAAAAGTTAGCGTGAATAAATTATATACTCTATTATTTTCTATAACGTATGATAACACGTTTACATTATGAATGAAAAAACAAGTATCCTTGATGATACCTATTAATGAAAGAAAGAGTGATCTCTGTGAACTGTTTCGGGAAAACGGTACAACAAGAAGCTTATCCAGATCGTACATTGTGCTGGAATTGGAAAGTTTATATAAAAGCAACGATTCGGCGATCATCAGGCACAATCTGTGGTTAAAAACTTGGCCTGCAACTCAACAAAACGACACTGTTGTGCATCCAATCCTCATCGTACGGGGCGAGCATGTTGTGGCATCGTAACACAAGAGTGGAGTACCTCAAATATATTATTGTTGGGTCGAGGCATTTACAGCAGCAGTATACGAGAGAGATGGACAGAACACCAACATCAGTCCTCAACAACGATACAGAGAAATGGGACAATGCGCTTCTACTTTTGACTATATTTTTCTCACGACCAATATAAATGTGGTCTACATTCATTGGCTTGCATCGAAGCCATGGTCTACATTACTTTGTGGTTAATGGTTTAGAATGCCATTGACCAATTATATATGAGATAAATTTTAAGTTTCGAACATACGGTTCAAATACTTATCGTGAAATTCATGATAATTAAATTAAAATTAATTTAATTTTTTTATTTATATCGATAAATTTTAATTTAATTTATTTTCATTACTCTTCAATTTAAGATAAAAATAAAATATAGACTTATAAGATATGAATCATCTATAATTTAATTAACTTGAACTTCTTCGTCTACTTCCTTTTAATTGCCAAAATTTCTAATTCCGTTCAATTTCAAGAGAGACACAAATATTTTTACATTAAATTTATTTTCACTTAATTCAATTCTACCTAAAAAATAAATTCTCGTTAAATTTATTTTTGACCAGTTATACATACACAAACGCATCCTTAGAATCAAATACATTTGGATAACTTTTACGGCCACTGATCGTTCTCAAAATCACTTCAAAGAAAAACTTGACGTCTGATTCGAGGTTTACAATCCGAACCCACGTGGCAGTTCATCATCAATCCCAACCAATGTAGAGTTGGCGGAGAGCCATGTCTTCTGCGACGAAGGTTTGCCAAAGAGAGGGAGATGTTTGTATGATCGAAGTGTCGGACAATATAGTCCAAGTAAAAAACACAAACAAAAGTAGTGGAAGACACTGCTGGGTAGTTTCAGTAGACCACTTCCATCGACCATATAAATCCTCACATCAATATTATCGGGCACAAGAGAAAAAAAAAAGTAATCAATTCTATGCACAAGGTGATATCCATGAATATGCTAGATAGGGGCATGGCATGTACCTGCTCGTTTAACGTGGATAAGATGTGATCTTTATTAGATGCTTCAGGTGTTTCTTTTACTTTATTATCCAGTGACTGCAGATTTACCTGCTGACTCATGGACAATACTTGCTCTTTTATCTAATGAATTTGAATGATAAGTCCATACTCGCCTAATACTAGATCATCACAGTTGGATTACAAAAACAAAAGTCAAAGTTAGGATAGTATTTATATCTCTCTTAGATGTATGCTATAGGAATCAAAGGCACAGATGGTAATGCCTTTATCTGTTCCAAAAATATCAACATCAAAATATAGCACCTTAAGATTTAATCCTACATTACTAACATTAAAGAAAAAGAAACAAGTGAACCAAATAAGATTAAGATCAGCAAAAATATTAACTTCAACTTTAGTATTTTTAGCCCGATTATTACCTCCAATATTGGTTGGTAGATTGTCACAAATGGTGTCAGAATATAAATCAACAAAAAATGTAACTAAATGCTGTACTTAGAAATAGGACGCATCTAAAATTTTACTTCTAGTTATGGCATGATTGTGGACAGATAGTAAAGATTATAGCATCTCAAGGTTCAGTCTCACATTACGCAGATTAAAGAAGTGGGTAGGTAAAATAAAGATTAGAAACAATTACCATATTTAAATCAAACATTTAGACCTAATTATTGGGTTTAAGATTAGTATAAACCAAATGGACACAAGTTGCTAGACAAAGACTAATACAAAACACACATAATAAAAGGTTAACCCATTTCCAGTTTCATGCTTTGCAAAATTTCGGGTAACAGGCTCAATGACCACGTGCGTGACTTACAAGTCAATTCCTCACATTACAAACATAGTTCAGACTTCATGGGTGTATAGCATTGCTCATTTCTGAAAAATCTTATATATAAAAAAACTCTAATTATTCTACAGATCCTGTGGGCAGAGGCACTCCAAATTACACACAAGGATGTCTTATAGAAAAATTTATTTGACTACATTACGCTAACAAACAAATGAATAACTTTTCAGCACAACCAGGTACAGACATACCGGAACTCTGTTTTTGAGAATGGTATTTGTTGAGACATACTGGAACTTCCATCTGAAATAACATTTGAACGGGTTTGGTGAAGTCCAACTGGAAGAAGTGAAAGGAACGAATACCTGCATCATCTCCCCACATTGTATTCAGAAATATGGCATTCGCAGACTATGTATCCCTATATATGGGTTGCGGTGTCCATTTGAGGCGCAAGTTAAGTTTTCCAGATTTAGAACCCTCTAATGGAAAGCTATCCTCAAAATCACTTTCCATTAAAACCCTTGTCAAAGTCATGATACATTTGCCAATGTAATCCTGCATAGAAGAAATCACTCTACTTTATCTATGAAGGAACATGCAAGAAAGAAGAAACAAAGAAACATAAAAAATGCAAGAACATGAATAAACTTTCCATTCAATTGGTTAGTAAACAACGATAAACCATGAAGAACAAGAGTCAAAATCAATTATAGACTTCAACACAGAAACAAACCCACCCTAGAAACCCATCAATGAGGGAACCAAGGAAGTATCCATTCATTCACAACTTTACCTCCATGATCAAAGAGGTTGCACTGAGAATTTGAACTCATAACCTCTATGAAAATGGAGTATTCTTATCATTGGACCAAACTTTGCACTAATAGACAAGGATTTGAAGTGAAAAATTCTATAAAACTACTCTATTTTCTTTATGGTTATACTTTATAGTTTAACTCAATTAACTCAGTTATACTTATCAATTAACTCATTTATACTTATCTATTAATGCTTTTGAAGCATTAATAGAGTATTCTTGTCAATTAACTCAGTTATACTTTATGGTTTAAAATACTAGAATATAAAACATAACCATATGTAAAAAGTTAGTATTATTAAAATGCATATGCTTAGATGGATGAACGGTAATACTATAAGGGATAAGTTTAAAAACAATTTTATCGGAAATAGAGTAATAGTTGCACCTATTGGAAATAAGAAAAGACAAAATTATCTGAAGTAGTTTGGTCATCCGTCATCTTTAGAAGGCCAAAGAATGCACCAATTAGAAAAGGAGAATTGATTAATGTAGAAAAACTAAAAGAATAGGGGAAAAGCCTAAAACCACTTGGTTAGAAATTATGAGAAAAAATAATTTATATAATTTAATAATAGATAGGACTACTTAGAAGAAAAAGATTCACATGGCTAATCCAACATAGTAAGATTACGACTCATTCTTGTTATTGTTGTCAAGACATGAATCCAACATAGTAAATTTTCAATCTTTTTATTATCTCTAGTCACATAAAAATTTTGGTTGTACTTCACGCCATTTAGTTCCATTAGTATCCATCATCTTCCTTACAAGTGCGCTTATAAGAATTTTCCCAATATACACAAGTTATTCAAAACAATTTTTCTCATTATAAGGAGTTTACAATCTCCTTAAAGTTTAAAATCTCCTATAAATGTGATGATGTTTCTAAATATTCTTTTTTTTGAATGGCAAGTTTCTAAGGAGGGTTTTGTGCACGAGAAAAAAATTTACTCGAAAAATAGGAAAACTTTTTTCCAATTTTTCTAGTATTTGTGTACTTGAAAAATGAAAAATTATTTTCCTTATTTGCAACAAGTATTTGTATCCATGTGGAAAAAATTTTCAGACCTAAAACCTTTTGAAAAGTTTTTCCCCAACCCCTCCTCCCTCTCCCGCGCACGTCTTGCACTTGATCACGTGCATCGTCTTGCAAGCTGTTGATTGTCCCTGAGCTTTGCCCCTTGCGTTGCCCCATCGACGAACATTATGTAGTTGATTCATTATACAAATTATAATTTTTATGTTATTATATAAGTTTATGATGTATCATAAAAAATTTCTTCATTTTCTATCAATTATATAAATGCCCAAAAAATATTTTCCATGACATGCACAAACACTAGGAAAAATTTTTCTAGAAAACTATTTTTCAAATTTACCTTGAAAACTGTTTTCCAAATTTGTCAGATTTTGTAGGAAAATTATTTTCTATGTATACGAATAGACCTTAAGTAATCTCTTAGACTGTCTATCCATATGAGCACCAAAACCACTTAAATAGTTAAATTAGATTATTATTTTTGTTTAATTATTCCCAAGGATCATATATGCATGTTATGAATTTCCATTGAACCCAATATGGGCACGTCACTTTTGCAGTTTGGAGAAAGTGTATTTTTCCAACGTGATGCCAACCAGACATCTGAATAGAAAAAAGCTGTAAAAAGAAACAAAGTAGACTAGGCAAGATAACATTGCAAGGGTTAAAATACTAAATAACAAATGATTGAATGTCAACTTAAACACACCTTCCCAAAGGTATCGTGATCCCAAACCTCTAAAATGAGCATATCATGTAGGCCATCTTCCACAACAAAGTCAAACGTCTGATTCCAGGCTGGATTTAGACTTTCATTCACAACCTGAGGAAAGAAAATCATAGCTCAAAATAACAAATAAGAGATAATTGCTATTCTAAAATTCATCGTAATGTCAAAATACCCTTGTTTTGTTTTTGGTTTGAGTTTTCTTCATGTGTAGTACAACATATGGGTCAGCCTTTCCCATCATATCCATAGAAGGCAAATCTTCTGCTGATATTACAGTCACCGAAAGTACTCCACGAACAATGATGTCTTTTTTCTTATTTGAGGATATTTGATCTGCCTCAGAAGCATCAACCCCATTTTCCCCACTTTTGAGAGCTTTTTCCAAAGACGTCATTGAAAACCTTTCATTCAAGAATGGATTTGTGATCTCACTTTCTACACCAAAAGGACAGTAAAGAAGCTCAACATGCACCTAGTCCAAAGGGAAACAATGATTTTTAAATCAGACAAAAGGAGAGGAATAAGGATAGCATTGTCATTATTGGGAAACAACAATAATTTATTTTTTTTTGAATACAAAAACAATTTCTTAAGATAGTATTATCATTATGGTATGAAAAGGGAAATGCAGATGGAATCAAATTGAAACTTGTGAACTAGTTGTACCACAATTTGTGAGTTGATTCACTAACACTAAAGAAGAAAATCCTAAAAATCTATAAAACATCTGTCAAAAATCAACGTAGGATACTAAAAGAAAATGATAAGACTGCTGACAGATTGACTTTGTCGAATCTTCTTGACATACATGATTCACCCTAATACATGATATTCATCAAGATTCTTTAAAAAAAATCAAAACACACTCTCAATTCTCAAACCATCAGGGTGGACTACTTGAAGGAAATGACAAAGTGCATAAGATTCGAGGTGAGCCAAGCTATGACTTCAATCACTCCTAACTGACATCATTTGAAGACAATAAAATAACTAAGTGCATACAATTCAAGGTGATTCCAAGAAACCTAAGCAAAATTTTGTCGGATGTCTCCAAACAGACTTTGATATCAAACCTAACCAAGCCGACTTTGATGTCAAAACCAACTATCATTCCAATTTCCGAAGAATCTAACTGGGTAGATAAACAAAGTTTTATATGGTAAGTTGGCACAAGAATTGACACCATGCAATTGGTAAATCAATCAAAATCAAAACTCTGTCACAAAAAACTTCAATTTACCTGTCATCATTTTGCATCCATCCCATTCATTTCTACTCAAATAAATATTGCCACATTACAGCCCACACCTAGTCAAAATTATCTCAACATCCAAGTACTACAAAGAATTGAACTCATTCTACAAAATTGATTTTTATATGGTAGTACTTATCTCCACATCCAACTACTACAAAGAATTGAACTCATTCTAGAAAAATTCCAAAGAATGTAACTGGTGTAGCTAAACAAGGTTTTATATGGTAAGGTAGCACAAGAATTGACACAATGCACTTAGAAAATCAATCAAAGCTATCTGTGACAAACAAAACTAAAATGTATCTGCCATCATTTTGCCTCCATCTTATTCATTTTTACTCAAATAAATATTGCCACATTACAGTCTACGCCTAGTCACCATTCTCTGCACAGAATTAAACTCACTGTAAGAAATTGATTTTTACTTTCTTTCACAAGGATCATAAAATATCACGCTTTGTTATTCAACAATACCAGCATGACATTAGAGAACTACAAGAAAATCAAAGCAAAACCTGCAAACTAATGAAAGGCATGTAGTTTTCCACCTCCCAGAAAACCAGAGTCCATATTGTTTCTATGAAGTAAACTCATCAAAGCTAACGGTGAATATCACCACATTGAACACATTGAATGTGGTTTGTCAAAAAAAGAAAAAACATGGTCCGGCACCCTTACTGTTGTTTTGACTAACATAACTAACATCAGAATTTCGTGTGAACACAAGTACTGTTATAACTAACAAAATACAAACATGCTACCATTTAACTTACCATAATGCACCTTTTCCATATTTTCAAAGTCTGAAAAAAACCCTTTCAGAAACTTATCAGAAACAACCAAATACTATCATCCAACAACACGGATTCCATCGGTACTTCAGTCCACAAATTATAGGATAATTTTCTTTGCCCATGGCATTCCATTTCTATTACAAATTACCAACTCATTTCCACTTCAATAACCAATATTAGACTGTTACAACTTCACATCATCAATTGCAACTGAATCACCATAAATTTCACTAAACATGTCATAGTACAATTTTATGAAAACCATATTTTAACTTACACGTGCTAATTTTAAGGTTGCAAAGGACAAGTGCATTCTCTTCCTCCTCTCCCTCTATGGAGGTGGAGAATCAATCCTAAAATCCCCATGATTTGAGCATTTCTACTTATCTGCTATAATAAATTTTAGCATCTATTGATATGACTTGGAAAGGAATTTATGAGGTTAACCCAATTTGGAAGAATTATAGCACAAACTGTTGATGTATCTATTGATATGACTTTACTTCACTATGCTTCTATTATTTTTGTTGTTGGCACCACTTTACTCTGCTATTCAACCATGCAATTTAGTTATTGTTGATGATGCATGATTGGGAATCAGGTGCTACTCTGATTGCCTTATTCTATCCCATACTATTACCTTAAGGGGGAATCACTGCCAAATCTTCAAAAAAATTTACCATTGAAAATCATTTCTTTGTTTCTTTCTAGTGGGACAAGAGTTGGAGGCAACTATGACAGACTAGTTAGAGTGACTAGCAATGAACTAAAAAAAACAAAAACTAAGGCAACAATAGATATAGGGTGGTGCGTTCATGAGAAGCTTTTTTAGCTCTCAAAATCACTCCAAACGACATTATTACTACATAAATTTTAACATATAAACTTTTTTCACTCAAATTACTATAAAATTTTAACTCTATTCACGAAACTAACTTCAACTTCTACTCTTTTTAACTCCCGAGTTGAAAAAAGCTGCTCGTGAACACACCCATAGTATATCTCATATTTCTTGTATTGATTTGAATTTAGTTATCCTTGGTCTTTCACTCTCCCATATGTGTTTAGGCAAAGCATTAAATTAACAGGATCTAACACATTAAACCCGAAGTTTTGACATTTACATATAGAAGTTCTCACAGCTATTATGAATTATCATTGAATTATTGCGTCATTATTTACAAAAAATCTGTCTTTAAAATATTTTATAAATCAATCAATTACTTCATGAAAGTGGTTAGTGATAAACTCTACCCACGCTCAGGAAAGACATTCATCACCTTCAAATCTTTCTAGTGGTAGAGACTGCATTTTATGATTAATTCCTAGAAAACATGAATGCCTAAAAAATAAAGGATTTATAAAAATCAAATAAACAGAAATTAGTCTAAGTTTTGATAAAAAGGCATCATCCAAACAGGGAACATCTAAAGATAGATATCCACACTTAGGAGACACTAAATTAAAATCTTTCTAATGATAAAGGCTGCATTTTATGATTAATCCCCAGAAAACACAACTTCCAAAAAAATAAAGGTTTTTTTGGGAAAATATATCAAATAAAAAGAAATAGTCACAGGTTTTAATAAAAAAACTATCACCCAAAAAGGAAATATCTAAAGATAGACATCCAACTTTGTGGAAACCAAACATGCATGGGGTGTGTTGAGCCTGCTAATTCATCACAATCAACATAAACTAAACAGCTAGAAATTACAGTGTTTGAAAACTATCAAGGTCCCTAAGAAATACAGAAACTTGTCATTATTTCAAACAATTATAAACATTTTCGTCCTTAATTCTTTGAATAGTTCTAACAGGGAGAGAATAAGAAACTTCAACAGTTTGTTTCATCTAGTAACAAGAAGTAATCATTGTAGGATGGTGCTGGAAAAATTCTTAGTGGGAGACAAAGCATTATTGAACAACGACAAAAAAAATTATTAAAAATAAAAATTTTAAAAAACATCATCCATATTAGTGATGGATGAGACATGAAACACAAATGATGCCTAATGTACCAAAGAAAGGATAGCATTAGACAATCAACAAATTTGATCAGCTCACGAGATTTCATTTTCTGTCCCTATTTGGCTCAACTGGCACTTACTCATGCACCACGTAACTTTTTTATTAAACCAATAAAAAGATTTTTTTGATTATGAAACTAAGTAGATTTTCTTTTTAAGAATCAGTACATAGACAATTCAAAAATTTGGTATGTAAACTTTTCACTTTTCCTTTGCCATTTTTTCATATTATTACTTCCTTCAAACAAATCTAACATAGGCAATGGTAATTTTGTTTTAATCAATTAAAAATGAGTATTTTTTACATGCAAACACTGAGATGCTTCACCTGACCCCGGTTTTTATTATCTCTTTGAACCTCTAAATCTTTCACAAGCTTCAACCATGTAGCCTTTAGCTTTCCAGGTTGAAGTTCCTTCAAAGGAACCTGAGCACAGCCAATAAGTTCAGCTGCCTGGAGTCCTTCATCATCATATATCTTTATAACCAAATGTTGTGTAGAAGAATCCTCAATGGTGAACTCAAAATGTTCATTCCAGATAGGATTCAAGTCATTGTTCTGTGAAGGACAACATCGAAACTTAGCACATTTTACCAGGTATATATTGGCGTACAGTGAAGAATAGAATCATAAAAACATACTATTGTTTTGCTGGTCTTTATTTTATCCTTTGTTGGGCGTACATACAACTTGGCAAAAGGATCAGATTTCCCAACGATATCTTTATTGGTTAATTCTCTTGCTTGGATAAGCTTCACCTCCAATTTTCCAACAGCCTTAAGTTCAAGGTCACTTCACAGGAACAATGGTCAAATTGTTGTTGACAAGAATACATATTCTCAAATTAGCAGAAATAGAGAAATACCTGTAATCACCAGGTATGATGGGAATAATTTTCCTCACAGGCCAAGTCAAAGTATCTTCAAGGGCATCATGTATTGTGTCCTGAACAATAGCTAAGCTATATAATCATGCAGTATACAATAGCGCAATATTGTTCAAAGATGTCTACTGTTTCACCTCAATGGCATCAGAGAGTCCAGGAAACGATGATACTTCTCCTCCAACAACTTTTAATATATAATCAAGTTTTTTCTGCAATCAATACAGTTAGGTCCCATATATTAAGCAAAATAGCAATCTCCGTAACACTAAAACTTAAAGCATGTAAAGAAAGCTATGACACAGAAGCTCAGACCTTTTCCCTTAAAGAGTAAGAGACTGCACCAAAACAGGGGAACTGGTCTACTAGTGGCTTAAAAATTAAACGAAATACACCAGTAAAAGCCAAGTTCTTCACCTGGATGAGAAAATCAGGAACATATACAAAGAAGTAAGAAAGTTGGAAGAATCTTAAATAGTACAATGTTTTGAACACTTCTTCAACCTTAGTAACGGATACTACAAAGACAGGCAGACTTTTAAATAATATAATGCTAGCATGTCAAAAATAACAACTCAAAAATGGCTAAAAATAACCTGTATAGGTATAGCAACACCTAAGCTAGTACGGATGTCAAGTATGATGCTAGGATTTCCATCCCACTGCAACTCAAACTCCATTACAATCCCATCGCTGCCTTTATTCTCAACAATCCAAATTCCTAGAGAGCATGATCAAGTAATATGAACATTAAAGCACACATATATGATTATAGAATTTTAGAAAAACAATCAATTAGCTTTCTAGAAAGATACCACATATAGGAATCGGAAACAAAAGATGATCAAAATAAAGGCAATGGAAAGAAGATGCAAGATTCATGATAAAGGACAACAGCAATAGACAAGGATCATACATATAATTGAAAGATCAGCAATGTTGAAGACAAGAACTTATTGTATGAGCATTGTACTCCCCTTTTCTTTTTCATCAGATGACAAAACAAAAACAAGATATATATACATATAATACGGTGATAAAATCCTTGAAGATTTTCTCTTTCCAACTAAATCTAGAAAAGATGGATGAAACTAAAACAGGCATTATTTTCTAATCCAATTTGCAATATCTATCTAATTATTTAGAATTTGTACTTTACCTTTTACAAGGACATAGTCTTACATCAGCAAGAAAATAAGATCATTGTAATTGAGAAAATAGAACTTCAATTCAAGTTTGTATTTGTGGTATTCCAAAGCTAGCACACTAATTAACAAAGGAGGCCTTGTACCAATAAGAAGATCTATACAAGAGTTGGTAAGGTAATTATACATGGAAATAAAAAGGATAGCCCCAAATATCTATCATCTTATAAAGTTTTTAGATTTGAGTTTTATTGGACATATTAGTCCCATATAAATAACAATGTGATTATACTTAGGTTTTATACACTTGTGTCTCATTTTCTTACCATCAATTGATCATAAGATAAACTTTAACATAGTATTAGAACTAGATACGCACATGATGCCTGTAAAACACTTGCAAGTTAAGAGGTGGGCTACAAGTGTAGGAGAGTGTTGGACGTATTAATCATACATTAATAATGATGTGATTGTACCTAAGCTTTATACACTTGTGCTCCATTCTCTTACTACTAATTGGTTTTAAGTATGAACTTTAACAAGTTTGAAGAAGTGACATGTCATCCAAGCATACTCCTTGACTACTTCTAGTTACAAGATTTTAAAAATATTACATAAAATGGCACATGCATTTAATGTGACACGGTCTTTTTATTTTCTTACACAAAATTCTTACAGCCTATTATTTAATTAGTATATTATACTTTCATGCAAAGACATAATTCATCTATAATATTTTTATATTATTTAGTTATGATATACTTGTTAGTGCACAGTATTTTCTTAGTTTTCCTTCACTAATTATTTAACATTTAGAAAAGCATTAAAGGGTCAAATTTCTACCATATAATACATTAATTTATAATTTTTTATGTACTAGTAAATTAATATCATGTAATTATTACTACATTTTGTAATTATGAAATGAAATGTATGCATGAGGAAATGATATAACTCAGGTAGGGGTTTGTCAAAGGCTGAATGATGTGTTAGGGCAGATTTCAAAGCAAATTTTGAGGATTGACAAGGCAAACAGGAGAATGCGATGTGACAGAGATCAAGAGTGCTAAGGTTAAAGGTTGAAGATAGGAACATCAAATTTTTTAACAAGATTGCTTTCTAACAGAGGAAAATAAACTTGTTGAGCATTATCTTCATCCCAAGCCAGTATTACCCTAACAAAGATAGCATTTGCAATCAGATAAAGAGCTTTTGTACAGATCATTTGGGCAGAAAAGGTAGTAATTTCTTCTTTGAGCAGGCAAACCTAGAATTCCTGAGGATCTCTGAAGAATGTCAGTGTCCTTGAGGCAGAGTTGTCAAAGTGCAATTTTCTCTATGGCTGGGGACAAGGCATCTAGAGCCAATGAACATCGGATTATATCTCTGAGACTTGATAAAAGAGGGTATCATGACTGGATCCTACCAGGAAGAAGAAGATTTAGGGTAGGCTAATAAAACTTCCATTACACTCATACTTAGAAAAATCTGATGCTCTAGGCATTGGAAACTTTAGGCCAATTAGCCTCGTCAATGGTGTCTGCAAGATCATTGCCAAGTATCTTGTAAAGAGACTTAAAATGGTCCTACCCAATCTTACAGGAATTCAACAGTTAACTTTTGTCAAAGAGAAACAAATCCTGGATGGTTTTCTGGTGGCTCATGAATGCACAGAAGCATGGTTGTGGCATAAAAAAGCAGGTTTAATTTGGAAACCAGATATATAAAAGGCCTGTAACAGTATTTCATGGGACTATCTGAAACAAGCCACGTGCTGCATGGTTTTTGGTACTAGGAAACCAAATTATATTGGATACTATGTTAGCTCTACATCTTTCTTGGTCTTGATCAACAAGTACCCAACAAAGGAACTTAGTTGTGGTAGGGATCTTGAAAAGAAAGATCCCTTATCTCCATTTCTATGTTCCTTGGTAGCTATTTTTTTAGTAGGTAGCTAATTTTAAGGTGGGTGGGTAGGTGGGTGGGTGGGTGGGTTGGGGGGGGGAGTACTTCCCCTTGGATAGCATGTATAGGTTTATTGGCTCTATACCTCTATGCAAAGTTTTTGGTTTGCATAGATGGGCTTGCAGGATCTTGGACAGTGGGATGTACTCTAGTTCTAGGAGACACAGACAAACAAAAGGGGGTTAAACACAATCGAGAGAAAAAATTGGCTCTCTATTCCTCATGCAATATGGTGGAGAAGGTGGTCGGAGAAAAATAATAAGGTATTTTGATGTGTTTGCCATGATGCTAAGAATTTCTGGGTTAAGGTGACAATTTGTGTTGTTGAGTGGACAAGATTGTGGCAGACACAAGGCTCCCATGACGATACAAAAGTTTGGACATGGCTTTAGTCTTTAGGTACTCTTTGAGGCTTTTGTCAGCCTATATTCTTGTACAATATTGATGGTGCTTTCCTTTTGTTTGGGGTCTATTGTGGCCCTTGGTTTTCTTTCTTTTTTGGTTGAGCTTTTCATCTTTATGGTGCTGTTGTCTAGTGGGTTCCTTGTTTGAAACCCATTAGATTTTGGTTTTGATTTTGATTTCAACTTGTGCATGTCCTTGATTTTATTAGGTTTGGTAATATTTCTTTCTATTGCTACTCAAAAAAATGGTATACCTCCAATTTTGACCATAAAATGCCTGTCTCATTCATCTAGAAATCATGTAGGCCCCAAGGTGTGATAAAAAGGCTAGGAGCTTTCAGCACCTATATATTTTTTAAAAAAAAATTTTCATTTCAAATATTTAAAAATTCGGTTTTACCTTGCCTCTATTTTTTATATATTATGATTCTCTAATACTAATTTTAGTCTGCAATAAATGGATTCATCAAGAATTACATATAACCACACCTAGCTGGTGTGCGTATTCATTAAGAAAATATCCTTTTACCTTTTAACTGATAGAGAAAACTAACCTGTGAACTGAGGAGCAACAGTACCAAGAGTTAACTTCGAAAAGGTCAATGAAGCTAAGAACACCGACTTGTACTGTTCAAGTACTGGTTCAACGGAAGTTCTTATCAATTCTGATGCAGCCTGTAGCATAACAGAATTGCAGTTCGTAAGCAATCTATAAAGATGATCCGACAACATCATATAACGACTGGTTAATGCACACATCATAACGAACAGCATACATTCGCCAAAAAAATCGAGTGATGGCCACTTGTAGCAACACAATACCTGATCAACAAAAGGCCATATCTTTGTAAGATGTTGGTTGAGCCACTTCACCTGAAAACAATGGCAAGCTTACGTGAACCTCCAAAAACGACAACAATTAACAACACTAGTAGATTTTTTAGGGAAAAGTGAGGTTATTCAAATCCGACCTTCTGGCGTTCCGAGAAGACGACCCATGGGGGATAGTATTTGGGTGGAAGTATCTTCCTGGAGTCCGAAACTCCCATTCTAGCAAACGCAGCAATCGTGGTAGCCTGAGAAAAATAAGCAAAAGATTTTCCAATGTCCAACTCAAACATCCCGACAACCACTGCTACGACTACCGATCTGAATCCCTTCCAACTAGACAAGAGGATGCCGAGCTTACAGCAGACAAACCAAGACAGAAACGCAAGATGAGCAAACAAATCTCTCTTACCAGGTCGGTGCGACGCTTGGATCTCCTGTTCTCGTTATGCACGAAGGCCATAACGAGCCCCACCCCGACGGCGACGCCCAGTGCCAGCCCTAGGAAGAACCCCATTCTCCACCCGCTGCAACGAAGAGAAGGTCTAGAACCTGAAATTCAACAGCGAGCAGGAATGGATCATCACCGAACGGCGGAAGGGGTGGGGAAACTGCTCGATCCGTCGCAGAAGAAAAAGGGGAGCGAAGAAATCCGAGCGGAGGGGTGAGGGAGGAAGCTGGAGACGGGAGTCGAGTAGTTAATTCTATTTTTGCACTGTTCGTTGTGTCGACGACAGAAGCCATGAGCGCTACAGTAATCATAAATGATAAATGATAAATAGCATGATCTTGCTGGAGATCGAAGACGATGGCGATTTGGAATCTGAACCGTCGATGTGGGGACGAGCCGACGAGGGGTTGCACGGATGTTGATCGTGGCCGCCCACGCTGCCGACACGCCTGTGTTTACAAATCACGTTATGTAAACACGCGTATCGTCTCCCCTGACGGGAGGATAAGATGGAACATTAGATGTTCGACTTGTCTGTTCATTTTTTAAAAAAAAAGGTGTCTTGTTCACATTCATATGAATCATATTATATTGCTGCAATTTATCTGAATGAAAAAATAAAAATAAAAATTCAATAATTCATAACAAATGTCTAACATACACCTTCAATCCTGAACCTACGGGACCAGCTTCTTCAGGAGGTAGAAGTGGGGTCCTGCAAAACTTGACTTTTTGGTCGGCCGTGATCTAATGTTTGTTTGGCAAGTAAATATAAATAATTAATTATCAGATTACATAAAGAACCAATTTTAGTATAGATTTTGTAATGGTATTGGATTAGTGGAGAATAGCGTCATGCAAAGATGATCAGAAACTGACAAGTAAGGACTCTAGCAAGTATCTATTGCAATGATCTAACAACATGTTCACTACAACTATTATCTTCATGTTGTTCGTGGCAATCTGGTCTGCCACCATGTTGTTGTTCGACACCGCTTTCCACATCTGTGTCTCTTCACGCATCTCTGGTGGAATCGGTTGAGAGCTTGGTTTCAAAAGCACCTTCAATTCCAGCGGTACTCTTGGCAACGAATTTCATAGCAACAAACAAAGTGACGTCAGTCCAGGCAACATAAACTTGGTTTGTTATCAAATTTTTCATTATACATTAAGTACACAGTATATTTATCAAATAACTTTAATATTCTACGATAAAAATTATTATAATCATAAATCTTATACCTCTTTACAAAGTATGTACTTCATTTAATCTTACTTCTAAAACAAATGTACCCGTAAACAACAGAAACATAACGTAGTGGACATGATGAGCAGATGTACAATGGTCACTTATTCTCTCTTCCTCAATTCGTCAAGGTCACAGTAGTACCACGAAAATAGTCTGAAACCTTAATTTACATAATGGTCCCTTGCACCAGTCCTTGCAAATTAACAAACACGATTGTATTTTAATGTACCCGTACAACATTACAATTGTAGCTATGTATTTAAATTGCAACATACAACATTATTACATAGCTAGCCTTCTTTTTTTACCCTAATTTTAGTCACACGAGTAAGTGCCTGCAAATCAAAAGTCAAAAATACAAAAGGTAAGGAAGACTAGACTAAACCTCACTAAGGAAAAAACCAAGCGACACAACATCAAAGACCAAATAAAAGGAGCAAAAAAACACAAGAGCCTACAACTGAACAGAAACTCTAAATACATGTCACGCCACCCAATGAGAGTTTCGACACCAAAGCAAGAAGATGCTACCAAGCATTTCAACTACGAAAGTTAGAAATACATGTTTCCTAATGAAATGCCGATGTAATTAGGCTTGAGGAATTATTGACTGTTTTATTGCTAGGGAAACATATATGTCTGTCCTCTATCATGGAAATAATCGCTGCACCAGATAATTAATCTCATTCCATCATATACATCTTCCAATCCTCTGATATATCATTCTTCGATACCGTGCTGCAATGCATATCAACTACGTACGACTATGTGTGTATGCCACCTGGTAATGCAAAAACACGTCTGTTTAATTAACCCATCTTAATTACCTTCGACGCATGAGATTACTGCTTCCGAAGGTGCTTTCTTCCAAAACATGCGCACCAATATTCTTCTGTGGAATAGGGATGGACGCAACGTCAAGGGGTCCAAGCATGACAAAGCCTGGTGCACCTGCAAAGATCTTGCCAATTGAGTTGTCTGTTGTACCGTTGGCAGAGCTTAACAGGTTGACGGGTAATTTTGGAAAGAAGGCCTTCATTGGAGAAGGGTCATACGGCCGGGTGTACCAAACAACCATGAGTACAGGCCAGCTGGTTGCAATAAAGAAGTTGGACGTCGACGCTTCGCAAGATTCTAATACCGAAGTTTCCTCTCAGGTTACCTTCTCCAAGTTAAAATTGGCAATTGCAACACCCACACTTATGGCCTGTGCATTGTTCTGACACTATGACCATTCATGTACCATGGCCGATGCAGCTATCATCAGCTCAAACATGTTTGCTTCATCGAGTTACTGGGTTATTGCTTGCAGGCCAACAATCGAATATTGGTCTATGAGCTTGCAACAAAGGGTTCCCTTCATGATATCCTACATGGTCTGTCTGTCAGCTTCTCCTTGATGCATTTTACATGTTGCTATGCTCTGGTGCCTTTAGCACTGGCCTCCCCCTGCAACGGGAAGGAAAGGAGTACAGGGTGCGGAACCAGGTCCAGTCCAAACCTGGAACCAGCGAAGAAAAATCGCCCATGGTGTGGCAAGAGGTCTTGAGTTTCTACACAAGAAAGTTCAGCCACCAATCGTCCACCTTTAATAACCTAAGTAATAAAATTGACTAACATAATGCTTAGAAATACAACTGATGAAACACGGATCAATGTTCCATAGGTGAACCTAGATTTCCAGTTTTCTCCTCACATGATCTTTATCAAAACCAAACTTATAGATTCTGAACATCAAATGGGCATGTTTTTCTAATAACAGTACTGATTTTGCCAGAACTTATGGCTTCCTTCTTCATTAATAGAATGAAAGACCAATCGTATTATTCATTTATTTTCGTGATAGATGAATAACCCAATTCAACATATGACTTGTCACCACATTTGGAAATGCTTATTGATCTGTAAATTATTATAAAAGGTACTATTTCAAAAAAAGGTTTCAAATAGATTTTTCTTTTGTCACTTTTTTAAAAAGTGATAAGTAGTTCTTCTTAGATTTAGAATTAAAACAATTGTTGACAAATCTAAGTTCTAAAATATAATTTTTCTAAAAAGCCTAGCTTTTCATGATAAGTTAGATAAACTTGTTTCCAAGCAATCTTCCAATGGATGACCAATAACGATTCCATCAATACGGAAAAAGAAAGATGTAAGATCCACATTTCAAAATTTCTCCCAGTATTAAGAATGCCCTATTAATAATTTTTGAAACATAATATGCAAATAGAGGAAAGATTTCTAATTTGAAGCAATCATTGTAGCAGAGCAGCTTGTTCTGTACCTGAATGAAAATGCATAGGACTGTACTTTAACCATACAATGCAAGAAAAAAATTATGGGCCTGCAGAATATCATCTATGATGTATTTGAACATAACAGGCTATTTGCTAAACATGAATCATAACCTTGTTCTGCACGGTGATCCTGAAATTTTAATCAAGACCTATGGCTGAAGCATCTCAAGAACTTCCATATGCAGACGTGCAGGCATGCAATTTCTTCCATCTGTTATTCACCAGAAAAGGCTTCAATCCCAGTGCATGATCAGGCATGAAGTCATGCCTAGTCAAAATGCCTACAACAGGTACCTTCTGTAGAATAGAGTGCGGAATCAAATTTGGAATCCCACCCAAATGAACAATGGAAGCATTACTAGTTTTACCAAAACCAAGCTTCAACATTATGCAAGTCAAATTTACATTATAAGAAAATTAGAGAAAAAAGAACAGAAACAGATTCCCTTACTGAAGCAGATTTTGGAACAACCAAGAGGTGTCGTAAACCAACTTGGTGGAAAAGTATGAGAGCTTCTGCTAGTGACATGGTTTCAACGCCAGTATGTAAATGGATGTAAATCGACGTACTTCTCCTTTTCCTTATCAGGCAGCACAACATCATCAATGGAGTCTTGTTTGCCAGATCCCCATCGCACAAAATCATCAGCACAAAACAGCTTCATAACATTGGTAGCCCTTAGCACAGATCTCTCCGAGAAAGTCATTTTTTAAGAAGCACGAGAAGGTGGGGTCGGAGAACCAAGCCAGGCAAGGTGGGTCTGAATTATCTATGACAGGGAATCCATTATGCGTGGTTGTCTTCAGAACATGGATAATATTTCCAACCTATTCTACTCTATTAAAGGACTGTAAGGGACCAGAGACAACATCACTAAATGTGAGCTGTCTCATGTAGGGCTCTGCATGCACTTCGAGATGAGGAAGACCTTTTAATTTCAGAATTTGGTCATAGATATTCATGTTAAAAGAATCTGCCACTTTTTTAGATATAAGAAGAACATGCATAACAAGTGGAAGTAGTAGGAGGTTGTTGATCAGTTCCGTAACAACACAACTTGACACAGTTATCCTCAGTGTGCCTCCTTTTTGAAGAACAAACCCAAGCACGGCAAATAGTCCATGATCCAGAGTTGAAACTGAACCCATCAGCATTCCAACAAAACGCCCGTAAGTTGCACCTGTCAAGATAACAGGCACAAAGAGTCCTGTAGGAGCCTCAATTCCATAACTTATAATCCCTAGGAAATAAGAGGTAATGAAAAAGACAAACATTGAAAATAAGTGGTATTCATCATCTGTCCCAGAGCTAAAAAGATTCTTGATGGTATCATCATTGGTATTGAAGAACAAGCCTTCAAGATCATTGTAGTATCCAGAAGGGCAACGAAAATGGATGGACAGGCTATATTCTTGGGACAGGGCCTGCAGGATGCAGGCCAAAGAGATATCAAGATGTGATTTATGGATACAATGCCAGCAAGGTGCAACTTGCAGTGAGCTCCCATCCTGGAAAAAGACATTAAAATGTTAAATGAAAATTGGAGATTTTTTTTATATGCTTATGTCTTGCTTCAATTACAAGGAATACGAAAGTGCAGTAAACATAATCATTTATGAGAAAGTAGAACCTTTCTCAGTTGATAATTGTGCAAACTTCCCAGTAAGTCTCCGATAACTCCAAGAAGAATAACGGGAGGCAAGTCCCTAAGGTGGTACTCTACAGTATCGGAAGTCACATCATACATAATCAGTCCACCATTTCCAAACAAACTGCATTTGCCACTACAGCAAACATCAATCACAGGTAGTAGCAAGACAGCAACTACAGCTGCTATGAAGAATGATCTCCATAAAAAGGACACCTCCACCTAAGAGATTGCTCCAATAGATGGTAAGGCAATTATAGCAAAAGCTAGCTGCAAAAGAACCAGAAAAGGTGACTACACTTTTTATTCACTGCTTTTGGACATTAAATGGATCGATCAAGATTGACTAATGATTTTTCAAAAAATGATTTTTCAACCATTACATCCCTTTAGCATTATATGAGAAAATAGTTTTGTTTGAAGAAGAAAAACTAGATCATGCAGGTTTGGTTCCCTTTATTACAATTGGTTAGGGACCAAACCTTTCAAAGTAATCAGTCTTACCGTGCAGCACCTATTCTTCTATCCCATTTATAGATAGAGCACACATTTCTCAGTGGTGCCACTAGAAAACATTCCGAGAACTAGAGCTACCTTCAATTTTTTCAAAAATACATGAGAGAATAGAAGTGATTTGTATATATTTTATTATTAGATGACAAATATTTTTACATAAATTAAATAAATATTGGTCATTGATAAAGTGGACTTAAAATTCACAAATATCTATTGAATTTCAAATAATGATTTTTAAATAAAGAATCTTAATGAACATAACTCAAATTAAGTTACTTTAATACATAGTAGATTATACTATAGATTAGCTAATTAAATAATTACTTTAAATTTAAGAATAAAATATTCAAAAAAAGGTAACACCATCAAGACATTTTTTCTTGTGATACCACTAGGAAAGCTTTACCGTTATAAATACCATTTATCAAGCTCTTCTCCTTTATTACAATCTTGCAAAGAATTTTTCTAAATAAGAATATATTGGAAACTCGAACCCAAAAGCTTTACATATAGAAGACTCAAGATTGTCTCTCCAAAGACATCTAATAAAATTGGAACGATAGAAGACTCAAGATTATCAATCTAATGTACCAACTTGAATAATTCGATCATCTTTATTTAGAACATGTTGAATTTTTCTTATAGTAGTAAAAGCATAAGAACTAAATGCATTTCAAAACTTCAAGAAGTTTGCAATACCATGATGAAACTGCCTCAAGAGCAAGCAGAAGACCACCAACAGGTGAACAAAAAGCAGCAACAACTCCAGCAATTGATCCACAAGTTTCAAGGTCTCTCCTATCACTGTCATTTTTGAAATAGTGTAGTGATTTCCATGTCAAACCATACTTTCTCAATCCAAACTAACCAAGCAGCTCGGCAACACAGGCACCTGTGTGTATCACTGATGAAGAACGCCAACTCATCAATACTCCAACAGAAAGGCAAGTTTACCATGCATGTAAACTTCACGTGACTCAAGACCTTGATGATTCCTGCCAACTTAGCCATGCGTGTAAAGGCAACCATATAAATATGGCATTAACAAGAGTGAATATGTGGAAGACGGACGGACAGCGATTTCTTTCCATGCAGGGGACCCAAGGCATGGTTGGCCAACAACAACAACAACCTGTTGGCCAACATCATGTTGGAAGTGGACGACGAACTTGACGCCGGCTATGTTCTCGACGGCAAGGTTGTTAAAGAACCCCCCCCCCCCCCCCCCGGCAACGACAGAGGGTCCACTTGATGAGGAAATAGTGGAAGATCTGGCCCTCCCGCCTGCTCCTCCAGTCCTGCTCCATGAAGTCATTCTCGATCATCCCTCACTCCTCCTAAGCCACACACACA